>LPNX010269572.1:278059-280723 GCA_001517045.1 Pseudotsuga menziesii | reverse complement strand
GACTTGTGTTTCATGAAGTGAACCCAACAATACCTGGAAAAATCATCAATAAAGGTCAATGCATATTTGGCTTGACTCATGGACATATGAGGGAATGGGATAGCAACATCACTGTGAATCAGCTCGAGGGGTGCAGAGGTTCTCTCATGACTGGCTTTCTCAAATTTGTGCTCTGGGTGTTTTCCTAGGATATAGCCTTGGCATACTCCTTTGGAAAATTTTATCTTGGGCAACCCTATGACCATATCTTTCTCACTAATATCAGACAAATACTTGTAATTTAAATGGCCAAATCTTTCATGCCATAGCTTGCTAGCTTCATTAGCATGGATAAGAAGAGCAGAGGGGTTTGAGTAAGGCAGGAAGTGTGAAAACATGTATACATTTTGAGCATGATTCGCTACTCCTTTTGCAATAATTCTTCCACTTGAGATTTCTGTGATCTCAAATTCATCTGGTGAGAATATGACTTTCTTAGGAGACACAGTGTGGGTCATATGGTACACTGATAGAAGGTTGGAGGTGAGACCAGGGACATACAACACATTGTTGAAGTTACCATGATCAAGTTCTATCCTTCCTTTGCCTTTACTTTCAGTGAGAGAGTCATCTCCCAGTACAATAGATGGTGCTTTCAACATATCCAGTGAGGAGAAGGCCTCCTTAGTCGAAACCATGTGTCTTGAAGCTCCAGAATCTATGATAAAACTGGGTGAGCTTGATGTGGCAGCAACTAGAGCATGAACTCTCTCTCTGTCATCGAAACTTGATCCTCCTTCTCTCTTCTTTGAGCTTTCTGGAAGGGAGATGCCATTCTTCTCCAGGAGATTGGTCAGCATATCAATTTGCTTTTTCATACAAGATATTTCAGTGTGATTTCCCTTCGAACAGTATGAGCACTTGTTCATTTCACCTTTGTTTTTATTCTTCTGGGTATTTTTCTTGGGACCTTGTTGATCCTCTGGAGACTGCTTCTTGTCTCTTCCTTTCTCAGGTGGATTTTTAGCTTTCTTTTTGCTTTTAGAATCCACCCTCGAATCTCCAGCAACCAAAGCTTTGTCTTTGGAAGGTTTGATGGTGCCCATCATCACCAGCTTGTCTTGTTCTTGTGTGAGAGATTCCATGAAATCTGCAAGGCTGGGCATCTTCCAGGTTCGAGCTGTGAGTTTTGTGGCATAGAAGGTCGAAACAAAGACTGATTAGTCAGGTCCTAGCTTCGAGAGGATGGCCAATACAAGCTGATCATCTTTCTTTTCAATACCACACTGTTTTAGCTGCAAAACTAGTGCTTTGAACTTGGAGAAGTATAGCTGCAGTGATTCAAAATTACTGGGACTCAGGGAAATCAGCTCATTTTCGATCTGGTGTCCCCTCATCTCATCTGTCTTTTCGAAGAGTTCAGAAAGTTTCTCCCATACTTGATCCGGTGAAGTTAATCCATCGAGATGGAAAAGGAGGTCTTGAGAAATACTGAGACATAGGAGGCCATAGGCCTCATCTCTCCGATTGTGCCATTTGATCTTCTCTACAGCAGCATTGGGCTCTGCTTCTGTAGCCATAGTCACCCTGTAGAGGCCTTTCGCTCTCAACAAGATCTCCATCTCTGCTTTCCATTCAAAATAGTTGAAGGGAGTGAGGATAGTTTTCTGTGAATCCATAGCTTTAGAAAATCTGTCTCAGCTGTCAGTAGAAGGCTCCCAGTCTTGATGTCGAACCTGCAAAACAATTTTTGAAGGAGAGTAACAACCTACAATGGCTCTGATACCATGTAGAAATTCTTACCAGCAGTAGATTAATTTCACTCACAACAAATTACAATTGATCATGCAAATTGCCAACAATGGAGACTGAAAATGGAGCTGTAACACAAAATTATATTAACTCAGTGTACAATAGCCAACCCTGTAATATCATAGGCTGCTGAATAAATAGAATACATGAAGAAATTGAATGCATGAGGAAGCATCCAAATCTAGCATAAAGCAGGCTTACCCAAAATAGGCAAATCCCCCATAGGTGTAAAAAGCTGATCCCAAATCTATCATGAGGCTCATGAATTGGCAAGGGTGCATGGGAAAGATAATGAGTGGTGAAATGGCAGCTCATACATGCTTTTGCATGGAGGAAAGAGTGGAGGATGAAAGGGGAATAAAACAGGTTCACCTCACCTAGTCTTGCTTTCCTTATGTGCTTTAAAAACTGAAAAAGCAGTCAACAAAGCAGAAAAAGTAGAAGGGCACCTAGGAGGCCAGGAATAAAGCAAATTTGATTCCTAAGGCTTTCCCAAGCGCTACATGAGTCAAAGATGGCAAGTTTGAACTCTATGGATAGGCAATTAGCAACTTGAATATGGTGGGACTCATGAACTAGGCAAATAAGACAAAAATAAATGAATTAATGTCTAAGTGGGTAATACTATGGGTTTGATTATTCTAACAAATTGTGGGTGCAACGTTTGAATGTCTTAATGCAATTATTTGGAAATGGGTTTTTTATAGCATGTAGAGGTTGGTGTTCTTTAGTGCACCATCCAATTTATTTTTTAAATGGTCGAGAAATGAAAGAGATATGAAAAAAACACTAACAATGTGCTTTTTGAGTTGAGGAGTGATGACAGAATATAAATAAGAAAAAAATAGAAAACATTATGTATTCTTGTTAAAA
>LPNX010269572.1:148059-273059 GCA_001517045.1 Pseudotsuga menziesii | reverse complement strand
GGATGTTTCAAGTCCCACATCAAGTCAAAGTGATAAGTTACCATCTCAAGATGAAGCTCATGAAGAGGCGTTGTACATGGAGCCTACCATTGAATAAGAAAATATTATCTGGACCATCAATGAGGACGTTGGACTCTCACCATCCAACTACCAGGAAGAGAATGAAGGAAAACAAGTTGCTACTGAAACGCTAGAGTGTATTGTTGATGCACTAGATGATAGAAATCCAACCCCCTTACCTCCATTAGAAAGCACACGTCGAAGAAATCCGAAGCGTATACAAGTTGATGAAGGACTCCTCAATTCCGTTGAAGGTACGCTATCTAAACGTAGTATTGTTTATCAAACTCAATAGATACTAAAGGAATATTTTGTTTCTAAATGTGATGGAGATAAATGTAGATTATTTTTATCATTATTAAAATCTAGGGGCATGAATCTTGTTAGGAAATCGTTAGGGATAAAGATGATAAAGACTTCTAGACCAAGTTCTCATATAGTTAAAAGCTTAGTAGATGCCTCTAGTAAAATTGGTAAGAACACACGGTCAAAGGACTGCAATGGGGCTCGACGTGTGTTGTCACAAGAAATTGTAAATAAGAACACCAGGGTCCTTTGTTTCCTCAAGCCTACATTTAAACTAGTTAATCTGAATGTAAAAACCCTCCATAGGTATTCTATTAGAAGAGAACATCTTGACACAACCGCCCAAATAGATTTTTGGGCCTTTATTGGTCGGTTGCCATGTCGTGACATGAAGCTAGTTGATGCAGTAAAGGGACTAGTGCAGAGTTTTTGGCATGATCACACAAGGCCGCCTTCAAACTGGAAGGATGTGCTAAAACTGAGAAGGGGTTCAAAGGACCATGAACCACATATTAAGCATATTCTTGATATAACACAGACAGAACTATACAAGAAATTTAGGAACGAACATAAACAACTGAATTTGGGGCAAAGATCTTTTGAGAAATGTAAGCCCTGGTATGTTAGAATAAATACTCTTAGTTAGACATTGTGCATGTCCATAAAAAATAGAAATGAAATGTACAATTACAAATATTCAAGTAGATGTACCTCAGTGTGACTTATCCCTATTGTAGATGCGGCATTGACAGTGGCATCGACAATCCCACTAAGGTCTGGCACAAATGACTCTACATCCTGATGCTGTAAACATGCGAAAATAACATTAAGAAAAACCACTCATGAAGTGAATTCATAGCTAACCAACAACTGCCATTGGAAGTGTGTACATTACCGTGGGATGAGTAGGTTGATCCTCATGCACACCCGCTCTATTCAAGGAAGAGGGACCTCGTCTGGTGTAAACAACCCTTTTATCTATGTTTGGACTACGGGGAGATCCAAACCAAAGAGGTGGTGCAGGGATCTGCGATGACGTCTGCATTCATAAAGTGTTACCATAGTTAGACATGGATTTGAATGGATGGAATAATATGTACTGAAAAAATAACATGTTGTAATATACTTACCCCTTCCTAGGACATATCTCCACCATGGGAATGACCGCTTCATCAATTTCTTGCCCCTCTTTAGATGCTAATATCATCTGCAAGTTTAAAAATTATAAACATTAGCAATCTATAAAGGAGTGTACAGTAATAAATTTAAATAATTCGAACAAGATTCAGTCATAACCCATGTACTTACATTCTGCAAGTAATCGTAAATTCCACGTTGGACTAGGTCGTTGATATCAACGTCTCCAACATTACGTTCTAAGTGGGGTTCCTACAACTTCAAAAATTGTAAATATTATACAATTTAATAAATTAATCAAGACTAACACATGCATTAACAAAATTATATGTAATAACAAAATGAAAAGTGTTTAAATACTACCTCAATGGTGGTTCTTTGGGCCTCGGGTACAACCACACCGGGTGCAGTACCACCCCCGTGAGAGGCATCAATCTCCTGCAAGAGTAAATATTGCATATATTAAAAATCTTTTAATATGTTACATATAGTATGGAAAAATTAAAAATTTAACAATAACAGAGTTTTAAAACAATGTCCTTACCTGACCACCAGTCATCGTAGTGGTACCATGTCTTGGTCCAGGACCATAACAGGGTCCCCCACACGATGTGTATATTTGTGGCTCGCTCTGGGGCACATGGGGTTTCGGTCTATCCCCACCAATAGATTTCCCTCCACCACCAGAAGCTGGTGGTTGTACACCAGCAGAGGAAGAGGGTGTTCTCTGGTCAATAGTGGTCGTGTGTCAAGAGACCATCTCAGCTAGAGTAAAAAATGCCTCCTGTGTCTAGGCAACCATGTCATGTGCATGAGAGATGTCTGCCCTCGGTAGCTGGGCACAGGGTCCAGGTATCTATGGATTGACATATCTATGCCTAGCATGGGGTTGATGTTGGGGCATCCCCCTACCAACTCCCTAGAAGCCCAACATGTCAAAATAGTTGACCTGTTTCCCCATCACAAACTCTGCATACAATTTTCGGAGGAAGTACATCAGTACTTCCCTATTGTTATGAGGGGGAATGTTAGAAACCATGTACCACTTATCCATCCAATTGTCTTTGATGGGTGGAAAGGTGCACCACTTAATAGAAATATGTGGCCTGTTGATCTCCAGAATTTCATCCGTCCCAGGTAGTCTAAACAATGAATAGATGTGTTGTTTTGTTATTTTGAGATTTTTTACCTCATTGTAACTTAACCCATAGGCATATTGTTGTATTTTCCTCTCCCTGTAAGATGCGATGCTATAAAAATCATCATTCAATCTTGCGATCGTATCAACAATAGACAACAAAGAATATGACAAGGAGCGGTGGAGCTCATCTCCACCCCTCCTAGCAGAACCAATCTCTCTCGAATGGGCAATAAATCTAGGTATCTCCGCATTGTTTTTTTTTAACAAGAACGGTTATGTTGCATTAAGTTTCATTCTGGCAAGCCAGAATCAGAAAGTTACAAATCTGAAGAAGGTTGGTGACCTCTAACAGTGCTGCCAACCTTCTTGTGAATGTCTTGGGAGACAAATCCCATATGCATCTAGAGCTAATTCGAGAAAATGACAAAAAATGCTTACATGAGTAAATTCTCACAAACTGTGAACAAAGTAGAAGACAGAAGCAAAGCATTAAACCTAGTGGGATGAAATTTGCCCCTTAAAGAAAGGGTCCAGCTTTTTCTGAGAACCTAAAGAGATGCTGGAGGCCGCCTCCCTTTCTCTACGCGCTTTATTGGACTTTCGCCCTCGGGTAAGGGGTGGAGATGGGGCTGAAATGTCTTCAGGTTCAGAAGATTCCACAGAGCCGCTAGAGGGGACTGAAACAGCAAGACCTGCAGGGGCAGAGGGTTCTGGATCTGAAGCCCGAATTTCTCTCGCTGCTACTGATTCTGGGGGGGCGGAATCCGGAGGGCTTTCGTCTACCGGGGGATCTTCCTTAATTGCTGTTGCTTCTGAATCTAGGGCTTCATCTTCCTTCAACGCATCAAAGCTGTTTTTATTTTCTAGAGTTGCCTCTGCTGAATGGATGGCCTTTGGATCCTGGGAAAGAGTCTCCTTTCGCCTTTGCTGCCTTCGCCGGTTAGTTACTGGCTGAAAATCATCTTCTTTGACTGGTCCCGCATCCTCAGAAGCTTTGGGACAGCTTTTTGCAAAATGACCATAAGCATGGCACCGGAGGCACTTAAAGGGAATCTGCTCGTAATCCAGCTCTTGGATATGGCACCATTCCCCCAGGGAGAGCTGAATGGATTCCGGAAGTCCTTTCTCGAGGTTAACCTCAACACAAATACGAGCACAAGTAAATTGGTCCCCTTTCGGCTCCGCACGGTCCAGGAACCGCCCAAGCTTATTTCCAATGTCCTCCAGAGATCCTTTCCCCCAGAGATGTAAGGGAAGATGAGGCAACCTAACCCAAACAGGGGCTGCGGAGATCTCAGCTCCGGGATTGAAATCAAGAGTCCAGGGGGCTAAGAACAGCCCCCTCGACCCCATGAAATAGGGTCCAGATCTGAAAACTAGATCTCGGTCCTCTTTCTGCGAGAAGCTGAAGACAAAAAAACCCCTGCCTACTGCACACAGAGAAACGATTCCATGCATCAACGGCTTC
This sequence comes from Pseudotsuga menziesii, assembly GCA_001517045.1. Taxonomy (NCBI): domain Eukaryota; kingdom Viridiplantae; phylum Streptophyta; class Pinopsida; order Pinales; family Pinaceae; genus Pseudotsuga; species Pseudotsuga menziesii. The sequence goes on along the minus strand of LPNX010269572.1, from coordinate 268,947 downwards.
CAACGATCTTCCATCCATGCCTCCACCGTTTTGGGGCTAGGCCATAACCCCATAAACTTTCCGATGAGGGCCTTTTCTGCTAGAAGGAGGGCAAGATCGCAGGGATCCTCTGGAGATAGCTCCAGAGAAGGGATCTCCTCCATCTTCTTAACAAACTTAGACGAGAGAGAAGGCTTGACTTTAGGTCCTGCCGAACGGACTAATGCTTTGAAAGCTTCCAAAGGATCTTTTCCCATTTCATTAATCGGATCTGGGGCCATCGTAGCAGGGAGGGCGGCGACCACCAGAAATCGAGAAGACGCAGCAGAAGGAATGCCAAAACGGCCACAACCGTAGCTCAATGACGCCTGGACGAAGAGCCACAACTCATCAACGCAGCTCTTTAGCTTCTGAAACGATCAGATCTAGAGACGAGAAGCCCTGCATGCAAGCTTGCACAAGATCACAAGGCGACTAGGGTTTTGGCCCTAGCCGCTGGGAGACGCTTCCAGTTTGCTCCATCGCCGTTCTCCTTGCTAAAGAAAATGCCGATTCCTGCAATCTCCTTCAGCGATCTAGCAAATCAGCAAATGACCTGCGATTTACGATCTAAGCCTATCAATATCTGCGATCTTCTTGTCTACACCAGCGATCCAGGTATCTCCGCATTGTTATCCATAGTAGCCATTGCAATCATAAATACAAATAAAATATCATTAGAAATATAAACACATGATATAATGACATATCTAAGCACTAAAAATTGTATAACTAATGACATATAAACTAAATCTATCATGTAAATTTAAAAATTGATCTTGAATTTTACAGTAAAGAATAAACATTTAACATTTTTCATTTCATGTTTATGTCCTAAATTCAAGTATTAATTCCAATTTTTAAGTACATGCATGTGTACATAAAGTGTCTTGAGTGCATATGTTGATTGCGAAGCTCCTCTAGCTTATTTTAAGGCTTGGATTATGAAGTTTTGTCAAAATTGTGAGGTGCTGATTATTGCCTTTGCAGGACCAGCTCCCAGATTGTGGGTAGAGGCAACAACTAGACCCTAGAATAGGCGGCATAATGTGTTGTTGATGAATAAAATCCCAGAATAGGCAACGATTTTGTTAGATATGTAATTATTTGTTGTAGTGTGATGTTTTTTGGACTCCAAAGTCTATTCAGCGGAACTTTATGGATTTTATGGTTGCAAGGGTTCCACTGGATTATATCATGTATGATAGTATGTGATTGGCATGTTTAATCAAATACATCAACCTACCTATGTATATTCACGCTCATAGAGTCTATTGTTGAACTTTGTTGTCTTGACCTTAACCAAAAATTACCCTTCGTTCAAGATGAAATATTTGTTAAAAGCATGGGAAGCTTCTATACCTTATTTTAACACTTGGATTGGGAAGTTTCATCAAAACTATAAAGTGTCTATTGATGTTCTTGGAAGAGCAACTTCAAGAAGTTTCATCAAAATTATAAGGTGTTTATTGATGTTCTTGGAAGAGCAACTTCGATATTTCGGATAGAGGCAAGGGATTTACCATGTTTGTTTATGTATTTTAGGGGAATATATGAATTCTACTTGATTTTTTTTTAGTTCTATATGCAAGCTTGCAACATAATTGACAAACTTTGCATATTTGTTAATTTTGGTTTGGATTCACAATAGTGAAGTTCTTTTGTTTTTTATGAGTTAATTGGGGTTTTGGTTTACATTGGGCATGTAAATTACTTATGCAAACTTGCAATGTGCTTGACAAACTTTGCATATTTGTGGATTTTTGTATGGATTCACAAGGATCCTTGTTAATATGCATATAGAAATTGAGAAATTCATTTGTTTTTTGAGTTAATTGGGGTTTTGGTTTCCATTGGGAATGGGAATTTTGGGTATGAATTTTGGTAAATAATCAAAATTATTTAATTTTTATCATTAAATTGGGGAATTGGTTTCAATTGGCCAATTGCATTGGGGTTCTTGTTTCCATTGGTCGGGGTTCTTGTTTCCATTGGCCAATTCCATTGGGGTTTTTGTTTCAATTGGCCATAATTTAATTTAATTTGGTTTAATTTTTCAATCTAGGGCAAATAAATTGATGAACAAAGAGAAAAAAACATGAAGAGAAATGAGGAAAATACCTCACAAATAGGAGGTTTATCCAAAGGTGGAGATGGAGGGCTTTGGAACACCCAAAAACGCATTCGCCCAGTGAAGATTTGCTCCAACGTTATCCAATAGCCATGTGAAGAGGAGAAAAATACGACCTCAGTCTATTTAAAAAAAAACAGGCTTTCCAAATCGCGCCTCCATTTTAGTGAACAAAATTGCGCATGCGATTTTGTTCACTAAAACAGAGGCGCAAATTGTTTTACTATCCTAGTTGGCATGCCTATTGGTAGTCTTGGGACTAGGCTTGGCAAGTTCGGGATTGCTTGGGATGATTTATTTTTTTTGGATTAAGAGTGATTGACTTCACTCCACCATTGCATCTAAAAGGTCCCTCAACTTCTTGTACACACCCATATTTCTTTTATCCCCTCGACCTTATTTATATCCTGCCACCATATATCTGCCTTTCTAGTCAAACTATAGATCCCCATTTTACATTTTAATTCCTCATAGTAGTTGTATATTTGGAAATACTTTTTCATTCCTGACAATCAGGTTTCTACCTCTTCTCCTTTCTCAATTTCCCCATTAAACATTGGCGATTTAATTTTCTTAAAATACCTAGATATTTCCTCATAAGGTCTGTATTTATTTTTCCTTTTGTTATCATCAATGCTTTTCTTGACTCTTGTTGTTTTCCTTAATGATGTTTAACTGAATCTCCACTGGAAGTTTCAAGTTTATGGCTAGAAAATTTCAGTTTCCTTCCTTTATGTTTATAAAGTGCATTTTTAGGTGGTTCTTCGTCATATTCCTTATTTTTTTATTTTTCATCATTATGTATCTTACCTAACATAATAACATTTAATTCTTCTTGAGATTTTATAATTCGTTCGTTATGTTCTTTAACTTTTCTTATTTTTGATCTGAGTTCTTACACGGTTCTTCTTAGTTCTAATTTATTATCTTGACTCTCGTTTAAGTCTACCCAAATTTCCCCATCCCTTAAATTTCCCTCTTTACAATTTAAAGGATTTTCTGGGTGACGTTCTTCTTTTGCACAAATCTTTGCATCTGCCATGTTTTCCTGCAAAATATGGTTATCTTCTCTTTCTATTTTGTAAGAGAATTTAAACTATGAAAATAAAATAAAAATTAGTTTCTATGGTTTCCTTATCAATGTAAATGGTTGAGCCGATTCAGGCCTAGTGTTGTAACCGTTCTCTGATACCATTATGTAACACACCTAAAAATCGTATTTTTTTATTTTACATGTGTTACTTCCACATTTACTTAGCATATTTTCTATGGTTTACTTATGCAAATTTTAATATCTTTATATTTTTTGTTTATGATAGGTTCTACTGAAAGGTGACAGTGGCTAGCTCCTACCAGAACCTCCAGCCATGTCTACATAGGTGATGTATTTTGTTTATACCTATTATTTAATGTTGTACTCTTTGTATTAGGCTGAAACTAGCCTAAGGCATGGGGAGACTGTCCATGGTCTTGACCCCATCTTGTAAGTTGCGATGTAAATTGAAGGCCTTGGCCTTATCATAGTCTATGTTATGGTGTTTGGTGATCACCCCTTAAGCATAAGGTGCTTAGGGTTTGTAAAGAATATGGTTCCTCCATATGGTGACCTCCTATTATATGAATAAAATGTGAGGTTTTTAAGACTTAATATTTGGCATGAGACTACATGGTTTGACCTATGATGCATTCCCTTTATGGTCCTTGATTTTTATGGTTTATATACCATGTCATATACCTTAATTGAAAGTATTTAAAGGTTATTGGAATAATGTATCATGATGCTTGCAATGTATTTCGATGTTAATGGCATAATAATATGCTATGGTTGTAATAGTAATTCGATGACCTTGGCATATCATAACACTATGGTTATAATATATTTCGGTGATATTAGTATAGTATAACATTATGGTTATAGTGTATGAAGGGTGTGGACCTTGGAATAATACACGAAGGCATTACATGCCAAGGTCCCAACACCTACAAAGGTTATTGGAAAATGTTATAATCCAAAGTTGATTGCAACGATTGCAGCTTAAATGATTGTGGTGTCGATGGTTATTCAGTTGTCCTTGGTTTACTCTAGAATTTAAACACATTGTTTGGTTACGAGTTGACAATGCAAGCAGGTCCTTTACTCAGTTACATGGTTCTCCCTGCATCATCCATCTTTTCATATGGGAGTTAGGGTTTTGAAACAAAGTTTAATGTGCTTTTCTCTTGTGTCTAAAGCCTCATTTGGAAGTTGGTTTGGTGGGAAAACATAGATTCAAGCTCTGCTCAACTCCTGGTGATGGTATACAGGTGGTTTCTTGCTCTTATGTATAGTCTACATGAGCCAAAGGGATCTTCCCTTACTATTGTGGAAGAAAAAGTTATTTATACCTTTGTGTGGCCATCAAGGACCATTGAGCTTCGATTTGTTTGTTGAGTGTCGGTCCCGGTTTTGGGAAAGGGGTAACTATAAATTATTGTTTTCCTTCTCGAGGTGTTACTTGGTCTTATTTGACTTCCATGGCGGAATGTAGAGAAGAACTGGAACTCACCACCACCTCACCTTTCATACTATCGTTACAGGTAAGGTTTTGTCTTTCTAAAATAATTTTTGCTACTATTGATTTCATAATGAAGGACTTAGTAAAAATATAACTATAGTTTTGTTTTGTAATGCAGATAGAGGAGGGATGGGGGTGCTCTAAAGGAGCTGACCCCTGGCCCTCTCTGCCAAATTTCCAAGGTGAAAGTTTTTCCCACACGTCAAGTTATTTATTCGATTTAAATTTACAAAGTAATGATTTTCTGACTGTAATGAATGATATACAGGTTAAGGCGATGGAAAGGGAGTCAAGAGGGTCACTTCCTCCTAGTCCCGCGTTTCCAAATTCCCAGGTAAAGAAATGTTGTTGTGTTAAACTTCTATTTTCCTTATTAATATTTCGACCCATACTGACCCATCTATGCTGTGGTTGCAGGTCATGCTTGGAAGAGGTCGTGAGGGATCCAAATGGTAGCCACATTGATTTAAAAGATAAATGTTTCGGTTTAAGTTCATAAGCATTTTTATAAAAACGTTATAGGGTTTTTTTTGTGTCGAATCTTTAGCCATTGCTACAGCACTGGAATGTAATGTTTTTAGTATTCCCTGGCAGGGTTTGGGTGTCATTGACTGGTCTTATTCCCATAATTTTTAACATTGGTGTTAAAATTTAATGGGGAAGCCATCGACTATGGTGTTACATCCACTCTTTAATATATATGTGTTGTTTAATTAATAAAGGATGTTGGCCTTTAGTTTGTGAATTCCAATGATGTTTTTTGCCTTATTATCAGTATATATAAATATATGTTGTTTGTTTAAATCATAAGGCTTCCATCGTCGATGCTCTTACGACTGTGAACATAATAATTTTGTTTAATTGTAATGTTTTGATTGTATAATGAATATGATGAGTGTGCATGAATACTCTATTGATACTTTGCCTCTTTGTAGATTGGGGTACCCACAATGTGGACTTACAACCCTATATTTACCTTGTTCTATTAAATAATACGACCCTTAGAGTCCATGTTTTCTTATATAGTAGTTAAAATCTTTGTTTTAAGACTCGACTATAAATGATAGCTTTGGTCTATTTGGAAAATGAGACTTGCTGTGTTACTAGACTTTTGATGCCATAATTATAGTTGTAATAGCTAGCGCACAAGTCGGTGAAAGTTTTAGATTTGATTTGATTTGATTTTAATTGTCCTCCACATGCTTTGTGGATAGTATAATTTTAGTTTGAATCTTCGATCCATATGTGTTTGTTTTAAATAAAATTTAGAACAAAATGTCTAAATGATTTCATAGTTGATTACTATAAATATGTGATTTATATATTCTCGTTGTCACTTCAAATCCTTGAAATGGAAATAAAAACCTATATATCTGCGATCCAGTAGTGTCATTTAATGATACTATCTACTTTTAACTCCATGATTGATTTTGTTGTTGGCTTAGACTTTCACGATTAGTTTATGTAATTGTTATTCTGCTAGAATATTTTATTTGGATTCCTATAGTTTGTATAATGTTAATATTATTAAAGTGAAATGCTTTCGTATATATATTAAATGAGACAGGTCTATTCTATAACTAAAAAGGATTATATCATAATACTTATATTTTTGTAAGCATTTGGATGATACTCTATCTGTATATACTTATATGTTTTTATGTAAGCCTTACTGTGGTTTAAATCTGGTAAAAGTAGATGAATTCTAGCATGATTAGAGATTCAGTCTACATTTAGTTTCATAAATACAGACTAAGGAATATTTTGAAATTAATCGATACAAACATGAAATAGAGGTTACATTTATAAATACACAATACCAATTAGAAATAGACGATTTCTCTTCTTTTATGTGTGAAATTTCATCTGAAACTAGAAATTCTCAATCCAAGTATACATGTTTTAATCCTAGAATTCCCTAGCTTCTACTTAACATTAATCATGGCATCATTAGACTAACTAATACATACTAGGTCCTACATTAATCTTCTTCAGCTCTACAATTTAAAACACATTCTACAAACATTTAAAAACATAGATTATGAACCTAGCAGCAATGTTGGGAAAACAAAAGCGGAGAAGTTGTTCCTCCCAACCAACTCCCAAAGCGACCAAGTTACTTGCTCTAGAACCCTCAAGCTTGTTCATTGAACGAAAAGAGAAAAAATCCTTTAATGCACCATCTCTTGCATTTAGAGATTCAATCCTCGTCCAATGCTAGCCTCCTGCTTCTCATGGACATACTAACATATAGTATTTTTCCTAGGACTTGGTAATTCATGAGCCTCCTGCTCTTTAGCACTCAACTAGGAGTCGTCACCTAATTTTTGGGGATGATTCCTACTGCATATTGAGTCCTCACTTAGTGGCTTCAACCACATGTCATTTCCTCTTATGGGTCTGCAAACACTCTTTAATAACTATATCCACTTTTGTCCTCCTTCAACGTATTTTATTAAATAAAAATATTTTATTACAAAATGTTTTATTCTTGACTTTTCTTTCAAAAATAATAAAATAATAAAAATAACATTTAAAGTATTTTTCAGCAGAATTAATAATAATTTATTAACTCATGGTGTATTACAATTGTGGATTTTTTTTTGTACCTTTATGTATACATTTTCATTGTGGACTATTTGTATAGCTTTATGTTTGGGAAATGAGAGTGCTAAATTCTTGTCACATTTTATTCTTTTCTTTTTAATGTTTTGGGCCGTTGTTAATTAGTCTGGTTACATTGTTGTTAATTAGTCTTGTTACTTTTTAGTATATTTTTATGAGATGTTTTTTTTGTAACGGTAATAATATAAACTTTATGTTTGGGTTTTTTTTCTTTTTTCTTGTTTTACTATATTTATGTTTTATCTATATTGATGTGTATATTATTGAGAGAGTAATTACAAAATGTATATAGGGAATTTAAAAATAGGAAAATGAGTATTGTGTCTAGTTTCTTTTAAGTGTAAAGAAATATATAAATAAAAATAGGCATACTATGGAGCCCTAGTATGTGACTCATTTTCATTACAAGGATGGATCAAATGGTACAATACATGTTAAAGCAAGTGATTGGTTACTAGAGAGTCCTCTTCTTTCTCTCTTCTACTTTAATATGTGCCTTATTTTCATTGCAATTATAGAACATAAAATCAAGGAGGACAATAGACACGAAAGAAAATCATTGGTTATAAGAGAGTAATCTTCTTTCTCTCTTTTACTCTAGTATGTGACTCATTTTCATTGCAATTATAGAACATCAAATTATGGAGTACAATAAAGACTAAGGCAAGTTTTTGATTACTAGGGGGTCATCTTCTTTCTCTTTTTAACTCTAACGCATGATTCATTTTCACTGCAACTAAATATAAAAACAAATCATTACATTAGAAAAGAAACTATTTTCTTCTTATGACTCAATTTTAATACGTTTACATGCTCAGTGTTTAACTCCTATGTAACAACTCCAAAATTCATAAGTAAAAAAATAATAATACAGAGGTATAGATCAATACGATATAACCTAATTTCACATAGCTCATAAGAAAAAATAAGGGAAACACTTCAATCCTTTTTCATCCACGAAACATACAACACTATACTGGAATACAATTGACTTGTTTTATCATAAAGATTTAGTTCATGACTGCTTGTCGTAGTTTATAGTTTGAGTGCTTGTTTTCGTCATTTTTTGTAATGTTCTAACCCTTTATTTACTAACCCTATTTCGTTGCTAGGGTTACAGGGTTTTTATGGTCTTACTTATCTTATCGTAAGCTAATGCATGTTAATTATACTATTGCAGGTGTCTTATAATAAAAAAGGGTTTTCCCCATCCTATGCAACAACTACGAACCTAAAGTGATAAACAAAGAGTACAAATTGATGAGTTTTCAATAGTGATTTTTTTTACAAAAGGGTTCAATTCATAAAAGTTTTTGACCTTATTGTAAACATTTAAACCAAATATTTGATATAGTTTTTCAAAGGCTGTTTAGAACTATAGATAAGTGGGCAATGAAAACTTAAATTTTGTGGAGGTAGGTGGAGGTGTAAAAGTGCCCACATGAAGGGCCTTTGGTGCCTTCCATCTGGATAAAGGGTAAAAATAACAGGGGATTCACCTTGTTGAGCAATATCTTATCACATTCATTCATAAAGGGGGGTTTTCAATTGCGAAAAATAAGGTCAATATATTGTAGGTATTGGGGGGCGGGGAATAGGTTATGGAGGGTTTATAGGTATTTAGGGGTATAAAAATTGGTTTCAAGTAAAAGTAAGGAAGATATTGTAAAAATAGGGGTTTTTTAATTGGAAATATGTATTGGGAGGGGGGCTCAACAAAAGAATTTTTGTAAGTAATTACCAATATCTAATGAAATTAGAGGTATTCTTTAATATCTCATGAACGAACGCACTATCACATGGTTTCACTAAGTGAAGACCCTGTGGTAAGAACCCTAACGAGAGACAAAAGGTTTTCTTCAATTTACAGTGTTGCTTCTGTGTTGGTTAAGTGGTGTGGAGAGCTGAGGGCTCTTGAATCTTCCAGCCACGCTTCCATGACCTCTGAAATTCCAGTGTTTTCTTCACCTTACCATCGGTCTTCAACTCCACCATCGGTTTCTTCGCAGAGGTTGTGACTACAGAATTTATTTCTGGAAAAGAATCATCACTAAGGTAAATTACCACTTCATTTTGGTTTGTTTCTAGATTTGATGCCATGTTAATTGTTTTATGTTGTTAGGTGTTCACATTTAACTTTTAACCATTATTTTAACTGGTAGGAGGGTTTCATATGGTGTTTTCTCGATGAGTTTGGTTTTAAGGAGGAATTTGGGGTCGAGGGTACTGACATCGAAGGGTTTTAGTAATACCTAAAAATCCCTTGAACCCTTTGTTCCTGGACGGTGAAAATATTTCAAAAGATGAAAAAAATAGATTTCTTTCTGGTTCTGGTTTGTTTTGGAGATACCGGGTTTCTTCGAGCTTTTTTGTTGATGGTAACCACCTCTGTGTTTTTCCTTTATGACATTATTGACAAGGATAAATTTATGCGAATTTTAAAGGGCCTTTAGGTCATAAACCGTGTTGCTACTGAACTGTTTTCAGAACATGAGTCTGCATAAAAAATGTATTTTGATACCTTTAATGTAAATATTTGTTCAAGGTTTTAAGCACCAATGTTAATCCTTGAATCATTTTTTTTTACTAAATCTATTATGTGCAATGTTTAAACTATTGGCTTCTGAAATTGCTTTGTGTAAAAAGATATGCGGTTTGTTATTATTGCATTATAAATATATATAGTTTTTTATATCTGCTCTAATTTGTATTTCTGTCATTTTGGTTATATTAGTAATGTTTTGTATATCATTTATTATCTTTAGATATTTTGTTTGTAATATCATTATGTATGTTTGTTATTAATATTACTCTATTACTCTATAAATTATATATATTGTTTAATAATGTGTGCATAACGGTTTTGTAAAAGCTTGGTTAGCTAAAGCGTGAATGTATTTGTTGAAAGAGTGTCAGTAGTACAAAATGAGGAATTAGTGACTACATGACTAAAAATTCTAGCCACCACAGGTTTTTCAAGTGATTTACTAGTAAATATGAACAATTTTGATTGACCCAACTATAAACGACTAAAATCAACGACTAATTTAGTCACTAGTTAACAAATATGACTAGATAATAAGTGACAAATTTAAAAATGACTAACATAAACGACTAATTTAGTCATGACATAAAAAATGACTAGTTAAAAGAATATTAATTAGTAATTTTTAATTGTGCAAGTTATAATAATAATAATAATCTATTTTTAAGGTCACCCTGAGCAAGACACCAAATTGGTGTATAAGACCCCCTTGTTTGTGGGACAAGGGCCCCCCCTTTGCGCAACTATTTAACTACTAAAGTATACAGAGGTGTACATACACTACCCCCATATAGATTTGAACCTATGACCTCCTAAGAGGAAACACGTGCTATATTTCTTGTGTTGTCATGTCATGGTTAAGTTTAATTGGTAGCTTAAAGGTTTTTGCATTATGCATATTGATGTCTCCATTTTGGTATCCTTGAGTTTATCTCATCTCATCGATCGTGCTCATATTTGTTTTTCCAAATTTCGAGTCTGTTTGACCCTCTCGGCAATCAGTTAAAATTTTGGCAAGTCAAAGTCTTTTGATCTTGAAAGTGAAATCTATAAAATTTGTGTTTGCCAATAAATTGTCACTGACACCTACCCATCAATGTCATCGTCATGCCTATTCTCAAAAAGTTAAAAATCCCTCCTTGATGCCCCAGTTACCAAAATGCCAATATCTTTTATTTTAATAAAAAATTCCTCCCTCCCATTTTAATGATCTCTTGTCATTTTTAAATTTAAAATAATAATAATAAGTTTTTATCTAATTCAATATGTTTTTAATATATAATAATTAATATAACATGCTTTTCATATATAAATATATTATAGTTAAACATTATATAATATATTAATATTAAAATATTAAATTTCAATTAACTTATTTTGATAGAAATATAAACTAAAAATGTATGAAAAAATAAAAATTAAGAATATAGCAAAAAGAATTTGGGAAATAAAATCTCTACAGAAATTGGGATCACTTTAAAGTGGGATGATAATGAAGACCTTCATGAAGAAAAGATAAAGAGCACAACTCCTATTTTAAATTTTATGGTTGCAATAGCCTAATATTCAATAGTTGGAGATTAAGATAAGACGATTACCCTCTTTCATAGTTAAAAGTGATAGCATTTACTAATTATAATGAATGTAGAGGATAATGTCTCTGTTTCTTAAAGTTCCCAAATTCCATTGTGATAGGTCATGATCGTACCTTCACTAGAAAGTTCTGACATGAGTTGTTTCAACTACAGGGCTATAGAAAGAGACTGAGAGCATGAATAGAACTTGCAGCTAGTTGAGACACTAGACTGTATTTTTGACAGGAGTTGTTTCAACTATAGGGCTAGAGAAAGAGACCAAGAGCATGAATAGAACCTACTGTTAGCTGAGACACCAGACTATTCGGTTGTGAGAAGCATTTTTTTTCCTTGCCTGACAAACGCCTTAGTATAAGAAAAGAATGGATCATGAATAGGTAAACATAGAGGACTGGGTGGACTCCCCCATCACACGCAGATTGTAGAAACTATTGTCTGATAAATCTGCCACTTTTAAATGGGGGAAGGGGGGAAGTATGTCTTTGAGTATCGACGAAAAACCCCCATAATGATAATTTTTGTTAGGGAATAGCACACCTTCTCTGTGATTTTCCTCATTTGAAAAGAGTTTTTGACGCAATTCAGGTGTGTATATTGATGTTCTTGGCTCAATTACCTCAAAAACAAGATTGATTTTTTTATTTTAACCCATTTGGTTCAAATTCCTATAACAATTTTGTGTTGGTTCAAATCCCAATTTGAATTTTTAATACAATCCATGTTTGAATTGTTGGACAAGACGCGGTTTCAACTTTTAGCTTATCTTAAAATTCTATTTGAACTATTGGTTCAAAACCCTTTCTGAATTTTAGTTTTGATCAAAACCCTTCCTCAATTTCAAGTTTTCTCAAAACCTGTTTGAATTTATGTTTGGCTCAAAACCCTATTTGTAATTTGCAAATTGGTTGAAAAATTTGACATTCTATGGGTTTAAAATTTTCTATATGCATTTCTCTAGCTTTTTAGAACTCCTTCGTTTTATTTTGTGATTTTTTTTCATTAAATTTCTTTGGATGGTAGTAAAGAAAATCCAATTTGTCGATGTGAGGGATTTATTCCAATGGGCCGAGTCGAAACAAAACTTGGATCCATATTAGGATGATTAGTTGTTATTCCACAGTTCTACTTTTTGAAATACCAGAGGTTAATTATTTGTTGAGGAGCATAGGAGCTGAGTAAAAGGATGGATGCTCATATTAATCTACAATGTGACAGAGCATCAGACCTTTCCTATACTGTTTCCAATCATAACAACAGAATTGTTAAGTTTGAAGCAAATAGTGAAGGGCACAGCGAGGAATCACGTATGAACAACTCTAGGATTATCAAGCAAGCCAAAGAGACAAACTAAATCCTTTCATATTCCTCCATTCATCACAACGAAGATCTCACACAGATCTCATGAACTAAGGAATTTTGTGATATATACAAATCATATGGACACCCCCTAGATACTATCTTATATTACAGAAGTATTCTTCAGTCCCCAATACCATGTACTATTAATTTTGTGGAACCTCTACTAATAATAAAGATAAACGTAGGGCCCTAAATTATGTAAGCTATACAACCTACTTTCCCTTTATTAGTCCAATTGCTAAGCCTTTAAGAAAGAGAAGACTTCTACTTCCTACAAGAGAACCTCAACCCAATCTTCAAGCCTGTAGATATAGCGGTCTTATATGTATATCAATGCCTCTATCAAGAAGCCTTATGGACACTTACTTACTATTGGAAAACTTATTCTATAGCCAATAGATGGAGATTTAATTCCAAGTGAAAAACTTGGTTTCACCTTCTTCTCACTCCATGTCCTTTCCACAGAAACATGAGAATTGAACAAAACCAATAGTCTTAACATTTTGTTCACGTCTTCAATGTTTTATGTGGAAAGAAAATTGCATACATGTGTATTTTGATTTCCAAGGAGTGAATTCATTTGTGAGGGATTCAAGGAAGGGTGTGGTTCATGAGCTTCTTAATCTGCAAGAAATGGTAGATTCCATAATCATTAGAAAATCGATAGAAGGGACAGTATAGATGGATGCAGGAGCTCCAGAGGATCATAATCATGGCGATGAAACAAATTTTTATGCATAAGAGAATGGTGAAGCGTGCTTGGAGAATGTTTTTGACAAAGAACAAAATAGAGATGAAGAGGTATAGGATGGAGTGAAGCTAGCATCTATGAATGATTTAGAGGTGCAATAAGAGGTATATGTGCTTTCCAAGTTCCGCTTATAGATGAATACTACTAGTAGTTTCATTATTTTGTAAACTAAGGCGGTAATGTAGCGCTCTCTATCTCCCAAGGTCTATTAATAAGGAAAATACACATACTTTTTTCTTTTTTTCATTACCATATGTCCCTTATTGAACAACATAATATAACATCACGTAAATATACAAGGCAATGGATGATAAAATATCTACGTAATGAATAGAGTATTAAAAAGCATGCAAGATTAATTGATTATTTTTATAATTATGAAATAAAAATGTAAATATTCTAAGAATAACATTTAACATTAGATTAATAATTAACTTTATGTTATCAGTATTTATAAGGATTACAAAATTACGCTGTATATATATATATATTACATTTTCACAAGAGAAATATACAAATTTCCATAATGCTAATTTAACAGTTAATTTTGCATATAACATATACTTCATATTTTAGGAGCACCATATATATATATATATATATATATATATATATATTATAACTTCATAATAGAAATATCATAAAATAAAATAAAATCATAACCATATATATAATTTAAAAAAAATAGAATCATACTAAAAAGCCTTTAACTTTAGATATGAGTTCAGAGTAAGTTTTCATAAAAATAACCATAACGTTATATATAATTTCAGAAATAGAATTATGCCAAAAGATGTTAACTTTTAGATAGGATTTTAGAATAATTTTTCATACTTATTACTCTGAAGACTATGTTATAAGATTATATAATCTTCCTTTCCTAAGTTTGCAAAATGGGTAAAGAACTTTAAATTTAAAAATACTAATGGATAGGTCTCGGTCATATGCTGTAATGTTTTTATTGCAACTAATGCAAATACACAGTATATGCTGGTCTTTTTATGATTGGCATTTTAAAATATCGTCACATAGTACATGCCACGTTCTTTTATGATTGGAATTTGGATAATGGCAATTTTTTTTAAAGAATATAAAAGCTAGATAATATACATGCTTTTTTAAAGGATATAAACGCCAGGTAATATACATGCCAGTTCTCTTAAATGATATAAACGCTAGATAATATACATACCGGTTCTTTTAAATGATATAAACGCCAGATAATATACATGCCGGTTCTTTTAAATGATATAAACTTCAACTCTTAATTCACACAAGGTATAAACTTGAAATCTTAATTCGCATGAAACCTTGATGCTTATGGAAACTGATCCCCAAGTTTCCACTTCTGAGCATTCATTCATGTGAAGAAAGATTACTTAAAATCCAATAATTCTATTCCTTATAAAAAGGAAACTTCCATTTTCTTTGATGATGGAAAAGAGAAAAAAACAGAAGAAAATCGTTTATCTGTACAGTGTTGAAGTTGGTGGATCCAAATGATTTCAAGTAACAAGTAAATACACATATTTTCAAGGACAGAACACAAAAGAAAGAAGACATAGAATTCGATGGGCTAGTTTGTTGAAGAAATAGATGATACATTTGTACATGCAGAAATTATTGTATGATCCATTTCATGGATGGTATCACAGTTACAATGGTGCAATAGTGCCGCTCTTTGTTATCTGGGGTTCATGTATAAGGTCGAATCGAATATCAAGAATAGGAGAGCAGCGATTATCACACCTCCAGATGATAAGGAAATCTAAAGTCTGAGAAAAAGAAGAGACACCCAGATGGAATTCCGGCCATAAAATACTGGGGAAGTATGAGATAACGTTTTCTACGGCACACCCAAGATTGTAATGACACTATTTTAAAAAGGTTTTGCGCTTGTTCCAAAATGCATCCAAGTGTGGTAGGGGTCTTATGCAGTAAAAAAAAGAAAAACATAGATCTACAATTCAACTCATACACAGATCTGTAACCACATGCAAACGCAAATATCCAGATCTATCATAAAGTACAAACATATGTTTATAATAAAATTCCAACACAGATCTAAAATATAATTTCAGATCTATAATAAACTACAGAGGCAGATCTAAAATACAATCTAGATCTATAAAGAAATACAGACATGAGTCTGCAATAGAATTCAAATGCCCATTCATGGATCTTTAACAATGCATTTCAAGAATTATAACAACAATTTAACAATCCATAAAAACCTGAGTTTCTTTGTGCAGGCTTGTTCTTTCTGAGGTTGCCGCACCAAAAACTTTGTCAGGTTCCCACGAACGTCGATCAGTTCCCAATCACAAGAGATCCACCGGTTGACCTCCCTACCATTCCAATGGGTACTCTCCTTCCCCAAGGACCCCCGAGCTGAATGGGGTTGTAGTAAGAAGTACCCTAGCATGATCAGAGTGTGTAGAATCATTAAGGGCCTCCCAACCCCCTTCACACCTGATGAACCAAACTCTCTACAGTCACCATCCACCTCTGCATTCTCTCATCCGTCCAATATTAGGGCGAAAAACATCCCCATATCCAAACCCTACCCCTTTATTTATATCGTTTTTTGAGATTTATGCATAATGTAAAATTATTATTATTTTCTATTTATTCTTATTTTGAATTCGTTTTTGTTTTATTTCAACGGATCTTTTGTCATATGCATTTATGTACTATCATATTCATTTATGCAATCTGCTAATTTAGGATTTCTTTACTTAACCATTCCTAAATTTCATTTATATGATTCCTAGATTTTTGCTTTTGATTTGCTATTTTTGTGTGTCCAATGTGTTAAGATTTAGAATCTTCTTTTATTTTGTTTATGATGATTTCTTTTCTTTTTGTTTTTGTTTTTTTAATTTCTTTTTATTTTATTTTTTATTTTTTTTTATATTTTTTTTCCATAAGGTTGCACTTTCCATTACTTTGTTTCCAAGTCATGAGTTTATTGTTTGGTTATTACTTATTTACAACCTTATAGTTTAATAATTTGTTTTGTTTCTCCAGGTGATATCAAGGGTGCCATGATCGTCTTCATGCCCTTCAAATATCCCACTTTTCGTGGTGGGGAGTTAGTGCGATGGCTGAGACCATGTTAACTCAGTCCAATCCACGCTATAGAGAGACTCATGGTTACTGAGGAATAAGGTCAACACCTCATTGCGCGCCCCTTAGTTAATCCTCGTGAGTGACTGAGTCTGTGGCCTATCCTCATGACAACATGCCTCTTGCAAGTAAAAGCCTCTCTCGCTTTTCAAATTGCCACATGGAAAATATGTGCTAACCATACTGGTACTTTCTTCCGTACAACCCCATCATCCTTTGTGGATCGATTGGAAACCCTGATCATGTGCCTGCACACATGAAAACTGTGTGCATTAATCATACTCACAATTTAATCAAAATATTATTAAAATAAATTGTATCACCTGATATCCTGTTTATACTCAAACTGAAATTCATGTGGCATTGACACCACCTTGTATCATTGCGCAGTTGGGTCCCTATCACACTAGAAAATTGTCAAAGCATCTACCAATATATTGTAAGAAATGAAAATTGTTTATATATTTCATTCACACATTATAAGATCAATCATATCGCATTATATAAATCTATCTACCAATATCCATTCATTCATAAGAAACCATGGTGACACAACAATCAATACATATATAAGTCGTTTTAATTCATCGTATTAAATCAGGCCATTTGTACTCAAAATGCCCTGAAACCATAACATATTTTAACACTGAAATAGTATGTCCAACAAGGCACTACAATGGTGCATTACAAAATTCCATTTATTCATGAGTACCCAAATGTATCACCATGATCAAAACATATATTTCAAAATTTAACTGGGTCATTTGCGATTAAATGCCCTCAAATAATGATATAGTTGAGTAATAAAAGAGTCTTACAAAATGGGGCACTACATACACCCCCTCTTCAAGAAACTTCGTCCCGAAGTTTTCAAAACAAGTAAGGAAACTGCTGTTGCATTTCAGATGCATCCTCCCAAGTAGCTGAGTTAGAACTGTAGCTATCCCATCGGACCTTTACCTGGTCGACTAATCGACACCGAAGCTGTCGAGTTCGTTGGTCCAGTATACGGATCGGTTTGGCCATCAAGACCCCATCGTCCGATATCTGCAAGTTACTCAAATTTATAACGTGAGAAGGATCTGAAATATAATGACGCAAAATAGAAACATGAAAAACATTATGCATACGACTCAATGATGATGGCAATGCAAGACGATAGGAAACCGGTCCCAACTTCTCAAGTATCACAAATGGTTCTACAAATCGCGGTGATAATTTAGCTCCCTTCCCAAATTTAATTGAGCTCTTTTGTGGCCTAACCCGTAGGAATACTTTATCACCTACTTCATAACTCCGATCAATCCTACGTGCATCTGCATAGCTCTTTTGTCTATCCTGTGCTTCCTTTAATCGTGCATGAATAGTTGTCATCTGTTCTTCCATCTCTTGAATCAATTCTGGTCCTACAAGGACTCTATCTTCCAGACGATCCCAACTCAATGGGGTTCTACACGGCCTCCCATATAAGAATTCAAACGGTGCCATCTTGATAGATCTTTGATAACTATTGTTGTAAGCAAACTCAACCAATGGTAGATATTCCTCCCAACTCTTTTGTTGATCCATCACATACATACGTAACATGTCTTCCAAGACTTGGTTCACCCTTTCTATCTGGCCATCCATCTCAAGGTGATATGATGTACTAAAATTTAGCCTTGTCCCCAAAGCACCTTGGAAACTTGTCCAAAATCTTCCAGTGAATACTGGCGCTCTATCTGAAATTATCTTGCGAGGTACACCATGTAACCTCACAACTTCATTTATAAATACTCTTGCAATCTCTAGTGCTTGATAGGTAGTCTTTACAGGTACAAAATGCGCACTCTTAGTTAAAGTATCTATGACCACAAAAATAGAGTCATGTCTTCTTGCTGTCATTGGTAACCCAACAATAAAATCCATTGATATAACCTCCCATTTTGATTCCGAGATTACATGTGGTTGAAGTAATCCCGCAGGATGCCTATGCTCAGCCTTGACCAATTGACATTCTAGGCACCTTGCCACAAAGCTAACTACATCCTTCTTCATTCCACTCCAATAAAATAATGGTTTTAAATCTGCGTACATCTTCTTAACCCCAGGATGTGCCATATACACAGCCCTGTGAGCCTCTGACAAGATCAAATTTCGAACTTCTTCATTGAATGGTACATAAATTCTCTTGTTATATCGCAATAATCCATCTTACTCAAACACATACCCTTCATACTTTGGGTTCTTCAATACCTCATTTTCTAACTCGGTCTTAACCTCTCTATACCACTCATCTTCCAATTGTAATTTCAATATCTTTTCCTGTAAATTTATTTTTAAGGGCACTAGGGAAAAGGTACGAGGCCTTCAACTTAGATCATCCGCCACCTTATTCATCATCCCCTTGATGTACGATATTTCAAAATCATATTCGCTCATTAATTCATACCACCTCCTTTGTCTAGCATTGAGGTCGCTTTGGGTAAAAATATATTGTAACCCATGGTGATCTGTCTTTAACTCAAATTTCCTTCCTACCAGATAGTGTCTCCATAAACGCAAAGCATAAACCACAGCGGCAAGCTCTAAATCATGCGTTGCATAGTTCTCCTCATGAGGTCTAAGTTTCCTTGAAGAGTAAGCTATCACCCTACCTTCTTGCATCAAAACACCTCCTAGACCTTCTTTTGATGCATCTGTACACACTAAGAAGTCCTTATCCATATCTGGTACCTTAAGATCTGGAGCCGTTGTCAACAACTGCTTAAGTTTTACGAATGCCTCCTCACATCGTTCTATCCATAAGAACTTCTTGTTCTTCTTCTGTAACTCTGTAATTGGGCTTGCAATTTTTGAGAATCCTTCTACAAATCTTCTATAATACCCCGCTAATCCCATAAAACTACGCACCTCATGTACATTTTTCGGTGCTGGCCATTCAAGAATGGCCTCAATCTTTGCGAGATCCACCGCTATACCATCCCTAGTTATGACATGTCCTAAATAATGAATCTCTGGCTGGAAGAAGGAACACTTTGATAGTTTGGCATATAGCTTGCGCTCTCTCAAACACTGCAACACAAGTCTTAAATGCTCTTCATGCTCTTCTTGCGTCCTTGAGTAAATAAGGATATCATCTAAAAACACTTGTGCAAATTTATCCAAGTACTCTCTGAATACATTATTCATCAAGTTCATGAAAACTCCAGGTGCATTCCTCAACCCAAATGGTACTACAACAAACTCGAAATGTCCATATCGATTTTTAAATGCAGTCTTTGGTACATCTTCTTCTCTGATTCTTAGTTGATGGTATCCCGACCTTAGATCTATTTTCGAAAATATTGTTTCCCCTTTCATCTGATCAAACAGATCGTCGATTCTTGGTAAGGGATATTGATTCCTTATGGTTGCTTTGTTCAATTGACAATAGTCAATGCAAAGTCTCCATGAACCATCCTTCTTCTTCACGAATATCGCTGGTGCTCCCCAAGGTGATATACTAGGGCGAATGAAACCTAAATCCAAAATCTCTTGAATTTGTATCTGCAATTCTTGTAACTCGGGTGTCGTCATATGATAGGGTACTCTAGATATAGGTTCGGTTCCTGGCTTAAGTTCGATAGTGAACTCAATCTCCCTCTTAGGTGGTAACCCGGGTAATTCTTTAGGGAATACATCCGCAAACTGGGACAGTATGGGGTGTTGACTTACATCGACAGTGTCTTTCTTGTTATTCATTACTACCACCGCATACAACTCACATCCCTTACGCATGCTCTTCTTCAATTGCAATGCTGAAATAAACCTTAATGATACCCCTCTTCTAGTCCCTATTAGGATTCTCTTATGCCCGAAATCATCTATGAATATTAGCTTTTTCTCCTTACAGTCTAACATAGCTGAATGGGTTTCTAACCAATCCATTCCTAAGATAATATCATAGGATCCTAATGCTGCAGCATAAAGGGATACTTTTGTAACACACATGCCCAAGTCTACCTCACAATCCTTGACCAATTCTCCTACTCTTTGAGTGATACCCGATGCCATTTTGACTATGTTGAAATCATCTTACTTGCTTGCCATCACCTTACATCTAGACAATGCTTCATAAGAAATAAAACTTTTAGTTGATCCTGGGTCTACTAAAAGAGAAAATTCCATACCATTTATTTTACCTGTCGCCTCTAGCACGGTGGACTGATGTTCTGCCTGGCGGTTGTTGACTGCGGCATGGATTCGGTGAGCCTTTCCCAAGTCTCCAACTGTAGTCTGTCCCTTTCCCTGACTAGAATCTATCTTGGCTTGCGGACAGTCTCTCTGGAAATGTGGTTCTCCACAAGTCCAACAACCCCTTTTTGGGGCTGACCTCTGGACACTCGATTGAGTACAAGTAGATCCACTGCTATACTGGGGGCGTTGCACTACTGGATTTCCACTCTGATATTGTGATTGCATTGGTGGCCTATATGGTGGTCTTTGGCCACCGGGTGCACGTCTCTGACTCCTTGCTATGGGACTCTTAAATGAATTTTGGCGTCCGGTTGCTGGTCTCGAAGCACTAGCTGACTGTACTCCTAGTCTCTGTACCACTGCTCCTGAAGGTCGAGGTGGTAGAGACTGCCCACCTCCTACAAGCTCTTCCTCAGCTATGATATCTTTTTGCACTGCTTCGTGCAAGGTACGTGGCATCAATATACGTACTTTTGCCCTGATATTGAAGTTGAGCCCATACACAAATTTATTTACTCGCAACTTCTCCGTACTCAAATGTGGAGCATACCTCAATAGTTCCATAAATTTAGCTTCATACTCTGGGACTGATCGACCTCCTTGCCTCAAGGAATTGAATTCATTCAATTGTCTTTCAATAAACTCTTCAGATAGGTAACGTTCTCGAAAACGTTCTTCAAATATTTCCCAAGAGACCTCTGTTATTTCAATTCCAAGCTGCGGAAACAAGGTCTTCCACCATAGCAGTGTGCTTCCCTTAAGTTGCAATATCGCCTTGCACACTTTCATGTTTGAGGTATAATCACGTAATGCAAAGCACATGGACATGTTCTCAAGCCATGCCTCAGCTACAATGCCATCAGGTGCACCCCAAAATTCTGGAAATTTCACTTTCTCAAGTTCTCTTTGAGCATTTTCCTTCGGTGGTTGCCGAGATCCTTCTATCGGTGCTATGGCATCTCTATCCTCTCGGTCTAACTGACAAATCAATGCCTCAGACATCCGCTGGAATGAACGCATCATATTCATAACTTCACCTGCAGGTATATGGGTCGGTTCTTCCACTGCTTGTGGATCACGTGGAGGTGAAGGATGCAAAAGAGGTGGTGTACCATGTCCCCTAGCCCCTCTACCTCTCCTTCCTCTTCTTCCCCTAGCATCCATGCTTTATGAGTTTGCAAGGTGAATAGTTCATGTATTAGTTTCCAATCACTACATAAAATAAAATAAAAATAAATAAATAAACAAAAATAACTTAAAGAGCAATGAGCCCAAGGTCCTAGAGTTAGAACCATGCTTTGATACCATTGTGTAGCGCTCTCCATCTCCCAAGGTCTATTAATAAGGAAAATATACACACACACACACACATATATATATATATATATATATATATATATATATTTTTTTTCATTACCATATGTCCCTTATTGAACAACATAATATAACATCACGTAAATATACAAGGCAATGGATGATAAAATATCTACGTAATGAATAGAGTATTAAAAAGCATGCAAGATTAATTGATTATTTTTATAATTATGAAATAAAAATGTAAATATTCTAAGAATAACATTTAACATTAGATTAATAATTAACTTTATGTTATCAGTATTTATAAGGATTACAAAATTACGCTATATATATATATATTACATTTTCACAAGAGAAATATACAAATTTCCATAATGCTAATTTAACAGTTAATTTTGCATATAACATATACTTCATATTTTAGGAGCACCATATATATATATTATAACTTCATAATAGAAATATCATAAAATAAAATAAAACCATAACCATATATATAATTTAAAAAAAATAGAATCATGCTAAAAAGCCATTAACTTTAGATATGAGTTCAGAGTAAGTTTTCATAAAAATAACCATAACGTTATATATAATTTCAGAAATAGAATTATACCAAAAGCTGTTAACTTTTAGATAGGATTTCAGAATAAGTTTTCATACTTATTACTCTGAAGACTATGTTATAAGATTATATAATCTTCCTTTCCTGAGTTTGCAAAATGGGTAAAGAACTTTAAATTTAAAAATACTAATGGATAGGTCTCGGTCATATGCTGTAATGTTTTTATTGCAACTAATGCAAATACACAATATATGCTGGTCTTTTTATGATTGGCATTTTAAAATATCGTCACATAGTACATGCCAGGTTCTTTTATGATTGGAATTTGGATAATGGCAATTTTTTTTAAAGAATATAAAAGCCAGATAATATACATGCTTTTTTAAAGGGTATAAACGCCAGGTAATATACATGCCGGTTCTCTTAAATGATATAAATGCCAGATAATATACATGCCGGTTCTTTTAAATGATATAAATGCCAGATAATATACATGCCGGTTCTTTTAAATGATATAAACTTCAACTCTTAATTCACACAAGGTATAAACTTGAAATCTTAATTCGCATGAAACCTTGATGCTTATGGAAACTGATCCCCAAGTTTCCACTTCCGAGCATTCATTCATGTGAAGAAAGATTACTTAAAATCCAGTAATTCTATTCCTTATAAAAAGGAAACTTCCATTTTCTTTGATGATGGAAAAGAGAAAAAAATAGAAGAAAATGGTTTATCTGTACAGCGTTGAAGTTGGTGGATCCAAATGATTTCAAGTAACAAGTAAATACACATATTTTCAAGGACAGAACATAAAAGAAAGAAGACAGAGAATTCGATGGGCTAGTTTGTTGAAGAAATAGATGATACATTTGTACATGCAGAAATTATTGTATGATCCATTTCATGGACGGTATCACAGTTACAATGGTGCAATAGTGCCGCTCTTTGTTATTTGGGGTTCATGTATAAGGTCGACTCAAATATCGGGAATAGGAGAGCAACGATTATCACACCTCCAGATGATAAGGAAATCTAAAGTCTGAGAAAAAGAAGAGACGCCCAGATGGAATTCCGGCCATAAAATACTGGGGAAGTATGAGATAACGTTCGCTACGGCACACCCAAGATTGTAATGACACTATTTTAAAAATGTTTTGCGCTTGTTCCAAAATGCATCCAAGTATGGTAGGGTTCTTATGTAGAAAAAAAAAAGAAAAACATAGATCTATAATTCAACTCATACATAGATCTGTAACCACATGCAAACGCAAATATCCAGATCTATCGTAAATTACAAACATGTGTTTATAATAAAATTCCAACACAGATCTAAAATATAATTTCAGATCTATAATAAACTACAGAGGCAGATCTAAAATACAATCTAGATCTATAAAGAAATACAGACATGGGTCTGCAATAGAATTCAAATGCCCATTCAAGTATCTTTAACAATGCATTTCAAGAATTATAACAACAATTTAACAATCCATAAAAACCTGAGTTTCTTTGTGCAGGCTTGTTCTTTCTGAGGTTGCCGCACCATGAACTTTGTCAGGTTCCCACAAACGTTGATTAGTTCCCAATCACAAGATATCCACCGGTTGACCTCCCTACCATTCCAATGGGTACTCTCCTTCCCCAAGGACCCCCGAGTTGAATGGGGTTGCAGGAAGAAGTACCCTAGCACAATCAGAGTGTGTAGAATCACTAAGGGCCTCCCAACCCCCTTCACACCTGATGAACCAAACTCTCTACAGTCACCATCCGCCTCTGCATTCTCTCATGCGTCCAATATTAGGGCAAAAAACATCCCCATATCCAAACCCTGCCCCTTTATGTATATCGTTTTTTGAGATTTATGCATAATGTAAAATTATTATTATTTTTTATTTATTCTTATTTTGAATTCGTTTTTGTTTTATTTCAATGGATATTTTGTCATATGCATTTATGTACTGTCATATTCATTTATGCAATCTGCTAATTTAGGATTTCTTTACTTAACCATTCCTAAATTTCATTTATATGATTCCTAGATTTTTGCTTTTGATTTGCTATTTTTGTGTGTGCAATGTGTTAAGATTTAGAATCTTCTTTTATTTTGTTTATGATGATTTCTTTTCTTTTCTTTTTCTTTTTTTTAGTTTTTTTTTTTATTTTTAAATTTTTTTTTATTTTTATTTCATAAGGTTGCACTTTCCATTACTTTATTTCCAAGTCATGAGTTTATTGTTTGGTTATTACTTATTTACAACCTTATAGTTTAATAATTTCTTTTGTTTCTCCAGGTGATATCAAGGGTGCCATGATCGTCTTCATGCCCTTCAAATATCCCACTTTCCATGGTGGGGAGTTAGTGCGATGGCTGAGACCATGTTAACTCAGTCCAATCCACGCTGTAGAGAGACTCATGGTTACTGAGGAATAAGGTCAACACCTCATTGCGCGCCCCTTAGTTAATCCTCATGAGTGACCGAGTCTGTGGCCTATCCTCACGGCAACATGCCTCTTGCAAGTAAAATCCTCTCTCGCTTTTCAACTTGCCACATGGAAAATATGTGCTAACCATACTGGTACTTTCTTTCGTACAACCCCATCATCCTTTGTGGATCGATTGGAAACCCTGATCATGTGCCTGCACACATGAAAATCGTGTGCATTAATGGTACTACACAATTTAATCAAAATATTATTAAAATAAATTGTATCACCTGATATCCTATTTATACTCAAACTGAAATTCATGTGGCATTGACACCACCTTGTATCATTGCGCAGTTGGGTCCCTGTCACACTAGAAAATTGTCAAAGCATCTACCAATATATTGTAAGAAATGAAAATTGTTTATATATTTCATTCACACATTATAAGATCAATCATATCGCATTATATAAATCTATCTACCAATATCCATTCATTCATAAGCAACCATGGGGACACAACAATCAATACATATATAAGTCGTTTTAATTCATCGTATTAAATCGGGCCATTTGTACTCAAAATGCCCTGAAACCATAACATATT
Source organism: Pseudotsuga menziesii (assembly GCA_001517045.1). NCBI lineage: Eukaryota > Viridiplantae > Streptophyta > Pinopsida > Pinales > Pinaceae > Pseudotsuga > Pseudotsuga menziesii. The sequence goes on along the minus strand of LPNX010269572.1, from coordinate 243,111 downwards.
TTAACATTGAAATAGTCTGTCCAACAAGGCACTACAATGGTGCATTACAAAATTCCATTTATTCATGAGTACCCAAATGTATCACCATGATCAAAACATATATTTCAAAATTTAACCGGGTCATTTGCGATAAAATGCCCTCAAATAATAATATAGTTGAGTAATAAAAGAGTCTAACAAAATGGGGCAATACATGTAATATGAGAGAGAGATTTGAAAATCATACATTATCAGAAATTTCAACTCAAAATTGGCCTCCTAAGGAAAATTAATAAAATAATAGTTAAAATAATAAAATAATATTTATTCATTTTGGAGGAATAAAAGAAAAAACTACTTTTTTGTTTGTATTTTCGGCATATCTCTCTGTGTTTTTACTCAAATTTTGATTGGGAGAGCTCGTTGGATGAGGAATTAAATTCCGTATCCAATGAGTACCCGCTCGGCATACTTTTGACTGGCCCCGCTACCCCAAAAACAAGAAATACCTGAAAAAACATATTGATGACATCATCATCATGTTTTTTCAGGTATTTCTTGTTTATGGGGTAGGGAGCCCATCAAAAGTATGTTGAGTGGGTACTAGTTAGATGCATAATTTAATTTCTCATCCAACAAGCTCTCCCAATCAAAATTTGAGTAAAAAAACAGGTAGATATGTCGAAAATACAAACCAAAAAAATAGTTTTTTTTATGATACCTATCCCCAAATTTATATTAAAAAATTGTTTAGGAGGTGCTCCCTTTTTTAATTTTAAAGCATTTTGATTGGCTATTACATGATGACATGGAATTTTTATTTTTTTGGAAGGCCCATTTTAAATTGAAATTTCCTCTAATGGGACTGGGAAGGATGCGGTCGGGGTGTCTCCACCCTACAAACCCATTCCTTGAGCCATCATTAATGCATACATATCTCATCCTCATATGCCTACCTATTCTTCTTCCACTGATACTCATAATAATTGATCACTAATTAATCCTTACACACTACCCATAACATGTCTTGCTTTCTTCACTTCCCCTTATATAATACAAGTGTTAGGTCCCATTCTATCCATAGTGATTGAGATATATGCATATATGAATTATCAACAACAACATACAAACTCTCTGTATATCCCAGTACTGATGATGCAGATGCCAAGATTGGAAATGCATAATTTCTATGCTTTGAGGCTATCTTTATTTAGCTACTTCCTATTATTTTAACAAAGTTCCACCTTCATCAATAAGAATTGACAATTATAGTTATGTTGTTTTCAAAAATCAATTGAAGTTCATACTCAAAAGTGTGGGCAGTATTGATTTGATCTTTGGAGTACATAATGCATATAAATTTGAATGTTATAAGCAAGTTTGATTTCCATGTTCTCTGTCATATCATTATCCACCTTGACAAAAGACGGCATAAAAAATAGATGTGTCTTACACTAAGCGCTCATCCTTAAATCCAAATGTAGCAGTATTTGTTCCATCTGCCCTTAGAGCTGCGTCTTCCAATACAAACAGTTCAATTGTAAGGAATGAATTAACTAGAAATTCTGGTGTAGCTATCACCCATAGGAAGGAGTCTTCAAATTCAAGCACTTCTAGAAATCAGAATTGGGAGGATTACCGCCTTCTACTTCCTAATGATATTACACCAAACTTTCATAGTTTGGATAATCACATGTCCATTACTGAGGATGTTAGGGCATTTATAGAAGACTATTCTCTTACATATATCAATATAAGGGATCCTATGGAGGTTCTTGTCAAAGAGTTTCTTGGTTATTTAGTAGAGTGCCTGAAACAGTCTAATAATGGAAATGGCAATGATTTGATCTCAACAATTGCAATGCTCAAGGAGCTTGAGGATGCATATAGAAATGATTTAATCGTGACAATTGATAGATATAATGGGCTTGAGGTACAATTGTTTAAGCACTTCTTCAAACTATCATATGCATTTTGGATTGCTAAATCAATGTTTCAGTGGATTTCTTCAAGTGCACTGTGCAGAGCATGTTTTCCTTGCACTGGACTAATGTAATATATATATTTAACAATTTGGTCTTGATTTTATTTGAAATATCTCTTTTATATGAGATGAATATCAGTTTGGGATGCAACATCAAGGTGATGAAAATCTACTGTGGGAAAGTAAGATAGAGTCTACATCTGGTACAAATATGCATCCCAGTGATGGGACTGGTGGAAGTGTTCAAGTTTCACCCAGTATGTTTACACCAGACAGGAGAGTTTCCAATGGAAATTAGCTACAGGAGTATGCTACCCTTCAACAAACACATCAATTCTACCCACACATTTTTTTCAACACTAGCGAGACAGTGGGTGATTTCTTAAATAATGGCCATGCGCGTAGAGTTTACAAGTTTTAGTTATATTGACTTCGATGTTTTCTTGAATTTCAAATAACAATTTGATATGTGCTATGGACGTATTTACTGATATCTTTGTTTCAATGTTGCAGGCAGATTTGTTTCTTCGAATTTGGTAGAGTCTACTAAAGATCATTCCCATGCTCAAAATACACATTTTGAACAGGTATTTACACTAGTTTGAGATATTTCATTTTTTGTCTTTTCTAGTTTTGAAAATGCTTATTTTATTATACTGAGAAACAAAATATTTACTAGAATGTTAAATTAGTGAGCTAAGCACTGAACTTGATGAATTCCTTGCCTAACATTTGTGAGAAAATTCCATATCTAGGACTTTAATCTTTGAATATTTCTTTGGAGAATATCTTTATTTAGCTACTTCCTATTATTTTAACAATTTGCCACCTTCATCAATAAGAATTGACAATTGTAGCTATGTTGTTTTCAGAAATGAATTGAAGTTCATCCTCAAAAGTGTGGGTGGTCTTCATTTGATCTTTGGAGTACATAATAGATATAAATTTGAATGTTTCAAGCAATTTTGATTTCCATGTTCTCTGTGAAATCATTATCCACCTTGAAAAAAGATGGCATCAAAAAAATATGTGTCTTCCACTAAGTGCTCATCCTTAAATCCAAATGCAATAGTATTTGTTCCATTTGCCCTTAGAGCTGCATCTTCCAATACAAACAATTCAATTGTAAGGAATGAATTAACTGGAGATTTTGGTGCAGTTGTCATCCATACGAAGGAGTCTTCAACTTCAAGCACTTCTAGAAATCATAATTGGGAGGATTGCTTCCTTCTACTTCCTAATGATATTACAACAAACTTTCATGTTTGGATAATCAAATGTTTATTACTGAGGATGGTAGGGACTTTATACATGACCATTCTCTTACATATATCGATATAAGGGATCATACGGAGTTCCTTGTCAAAACGTTTCCTGGTTATTCAATAGAGTGCCTTAAACAGTCTTATGATGGAAATGGAAATGATTTGATCTCAACAATTGCGATGCTCAAGGAGCTTGAGGATGCAGATAGAAATGATTTAATCCCATCAATTGAAAGATATAATGGGCTTGAGGTACAATTGTTTAAGCACTTCTTCAAAATTTCATATGCATTTTGGAATGCTAAATCAATGTTTTTGTGGATTGCTTCAAGTGAAGAGCATGTTTTCCTTGCACTGGACTGGTGTACTATATATATTTAACAATTTGGTCTTGATTTTATTTGAAATATATATTTTATATGATATGAATATCAGTTTTGGATGCAGCATCAAGGTGATGAAAATATACTATGGGAAAGTAAGATAGAGTCTACATTTGGTACAAATATGGATCCCAGTGCTGGGACTGGTGGAATTGTTCAAGTTTCACCCAGTATGTTTATGCTAGATAAGAGAGTTTGCAATGGAAATTGTCTACAGGAGTATGCTACCCTTCAACAAACACATTAATTCTTCCCACAAATTTATTTCAACACTAGAGAGATAGTGGGTGAGTTCTTAAATAATGGCCAAGCCCGTAGAGTTTGCAGGATTTAGTTCTATTGAATTCAATGTTTTCTTGAATTTCAAATAACAATTTGATATGTACTATGGACTTATTTATTGATATCTTTGGCTCAATGTTGCAAGGAGAGTTTTTCTTTAGATTTAGTAGAGTTTGCTAAAGATCATTCCCATGCCCAAAATACACGTTTTGAACAGGTATTTACACCAGTTTGAGATATTTCATTTTTTGTCTTTTCTGGTTTTGAAAATACTTATTTTATTATACTAGGAAACAAAAGATTTACTGGAATGTTAAATCAATGAGCTAAGCACTGACTATGATGAATTCATTTCCTAACATTTGTGAGAAGATTCCATGTCTAGGACTTTAATTTTTGAATATTTCTTTGGAGAATATCTTTATTTAGATACTTCCTATTATTTTAACAATTTTCCACCTTCATCAATAAGAATTGGCAATTGTAGTTACGATGTTTTCATAAATGAATTGAAGTTCAACCTCAAAAGTGTGGGAAGTATTCTTTTGATATTTGGAGTACATATAAATTTGAATGTTTCAAGCAAGTTTGATTTCCATGTTCTCTATGATATCATTATCCACCTTGATAAAAGATGGCACCAAAAAAAGATGTGTCTTCCACTAAGCACTCATCCTTAAATCCAAATACAACAGTTTTTGTTCCATCTGCCCTCAAAGTTGCATCTTCCAATACAAACTGTTCAGTTGTAAGGAATGAATTAACTGGAAATTCTGGTCCAGCTGTCACCCATAGGAAGGAGTCTTCAAATTCAATCACTTCTAGAAATCAGAATTGGGAGGATTATCTCCTTCTACTTCTTGATGATATTACACTGGAATTTCATAGTTTGGATAATCACATGTCCATTACTAAGGATGGTAGGGCCTTTATAGATGACCATTCTCTTACATATATCGATATAAGGGATCCTATGGAGGTTCTTGTCAAATATTTTCCTGGTTATTCAGTAGAGTGTCTCAAACAGTCTTATGATGGAAATGGAAATGATTTGATCTCAACAATTGCGATGCTCAAGGAGCTTGAGGATGCAGATAACCATGATTTAATCCCAACAATTGAAAGATATAATGGGCTTGAGGTATAGTTGTTTAAGCACTTCTTCAAACTTTCATATGCATTTTGGATTGCTGAATCAATGTTTTTGTGGATTGCTTCAAGTGCAGAGCATGTTTTCCTTGCATTGGACTAATGTAATATATATATTTAACAATTTGGCCTTAATTTTATTTGAAATATCTCTTTTATATGAGATGAATATCAGTTTGGGATGCAACATCAAGGTGATGAAAATATACTATGGGAAAGTAAGATAGATTCTGCATCTGGTACAAATATGGATCCTAGTGATGAGACTAATGGAAGTGTTCAACTTTCACCCAATATGTTTACACCAGAAAAGAGAGTTTACAATGGAATTGGCTACATTTTAGAGAAAATGAAGAGCTTTGGTCATCCTATTATTGACAAAATTTTGATCACAAAGAGAAATTCCATTGAAAAACAGTTTCTGCTGGATTTTCTCATGAGCGACCACACTTTAGACTAAGTAAATAATTTAGATTTTTCTGATATGAAGAATTTTTTTACTTGTGGTAGACTTGATAATATTTTGGCCGAATTAGAATCTATGAAACCATACCTCTCACCAAAGTTGCAAGAATTATATCTGCAATGGAAAAGACATTTTTCTAACTTTAAACCTGATGAGATCTTAAGCAGTGTAGTTTTTTCCATTAACACATGGAAATCCATTTGTTCTTCTATCTACAGATATGGGAAAGAAGAATTCATCCAAAATTTATTATCAATGATTAGGAAGGATATGTTACCCTTGCTTAAGAAAAATTTAGAATCCAAAAAAGAATTAGCAGAAAAGCTTAGGGAGCAGCAATTCAAAAATGAAAAGGAAAATTTTCTTACTCAAACAAAGGAAAACCTATCCCAAAGAAGAGTGCTTGGAAGATGTGGGTATATTGAAATCTGCTCTATTGGATGGTCATATATGGGGTTAGGACCGTTAGAGGTAAGCTTATGAATTTCAGGTGAAGAAGAAGAAAATCCCAGTATACAATGGATGATTGTAGAGATGGCACCAAAAAGAAAAGACTTAGATGAGTTAAATTCAAATTCCATGCATTCCTTTACCCCATCTTGCTCAGACCCATTTGAAATAGTGTGTTGTGATCTTGATATATAAGATATAAAAAGGGTGGAATTTCTGAGATCGGGTGAGTTGCTGCATTTATCCATGACAAAGAACTTAATATCCTGAACTTGTACATGTCCTCGAATCTAGGACCATCTCTGCATGGGAGCAATCCTATTCGCTCTTTTAAATGGGATTTTGTTTTGGTAGCTTTTGATGAATTCACCTGATTCCTGGGTTTATATGATGCTCAATTATCCAAGGTTTTAATATATAGGTTTGATGAATCATTTCAGAATATAGACTGGACAGGTGTAGAAATTATGTTGGAATTTTTTTCTCGCAGTACAAGTATAATATGGATGCATTGTATTCCTGGGAAAGAAGAATTGCTTCTAGTTGATGACACAAACAGAGTTAGGGTGGTAGAGCTTCATCATCATCCTTTGATGAAACCTAAGCATATTACTCTCTCTTCAAGTTTTTTAAATGCTTTCATTTCGAGGGATGGCTCCTTTCTTTTTGTCTTTAAGACGTCTACAATGTGTACACCTCACAAAGAGGAATGCATTTCATCTTATTCTCAAGAAAATACCCAAGAAATCAAGGCAACATCAGAGTTTGAGCTCAAATTTTACATGTGAGGCGATGCCATGTCCTTTTTTAAGAATATCTCATTGCTGAAGATGTTAATGATTTCCAGGTGAAGCTTGTATACTATGGTTGTCAGATTCACCTTGTATTCTCCAATATTGTTCCTGGCTTTCTTTCTTCAAATATATTAAATCTAGTTTCGGCAACTAAAGTTTTGGAGTTTCAAGAATTAGAAAAACACAAGTCAAATTCAGAAGGAGATTGTAAATTTTCCATGGACAAGGACTCTTAGAATACTTTTTCTACATTAGACTACATTTATCATGTTTTTAATAAGTACGTTGTTAGTTTTGCACTCTGTAAAGGAAGTATCAGGGATCTTACCTTCCATGTTTTGTTAAATTCAAAAGATACTCTTGGAGAAGATGATGGGAAAAGAAAATATGAAGAATACTTGAAGCTTCTTATTGAACGGTTAGAGAAAGAAAAAAGAAAGTATTTTTCAAATCTTAGGATTCAGTTTCAAGTTCTCATGTCTGAAAGCTGGGACTCAAATGGTGTAGATGTGTTGTTCCCTTTCTATAAAAAAAGCCTCTGGGAAACTGGATATGTCAAATTATTTGTCTTGTACCCATCCAAATTTAGACCCAGGTTTAGATGGGTTTGTACTAATCTATGCGGCCCTATTTGGGCTTGGGTTCTGGTTTGTTCAAGTCAAAATGTCATTGGTTTTGAACCATATGTCTTCAAGAACTTTCCTTATAGTTTAATTCTCTGTCAGGGACCTGACCCAACCCACCTGTATTATTTGAGAATAAGAGATGATTTTCATTCTGCATTTACCATTCCTCAAGCATTCAAATACCCGAACAATTATGACTTGGCCATCAGAAGCACAAGTATAGCTTATAACTTAATTTCAGCTTCATTAAAAAAATATTATGATCCCTTTTTCCTTTTTGGGTGATTACACAGCTGCAAGGTCAGGCACAGTACTTTCTACGATGATTGCATTTAACCATTATATTATCTTGGTGATGGTCGAAAACAAGGCTATTTATAGGATTTAGGTAATCCAGCTGAAACTGTCAAATACTGTAGCGATGGTTATGCAACCTTGAGCTTCGCAACCTCTAGATGCATTTCAGACCCAAGTTTAGATGTATTTGTACTAATTTATTTCTTCTTATTAGGGCTTGGGTTCTGGTTTGTTGAAGTTCAATTGTCATTGGTTTTCAACCATATGTCTTCGAGAACTTCCCTTGCACCTTGATTCTCTAACAAGGACCAGATCCACCTTTCTTATTTGAGAATAAAAGATACTTTTCATTCCGCATTTTACCATTCCTCAAGCATTCGAATACTTGAACAAATATGCCAGGGCCATCTTAAGCAAAAGTAAAGCTTATAACTGAATTTTAGATTCACTAAAAAAAATTATAATCCCTTTTTCCTTTTTGTGTGATTACATAGCAACTGTGTCACGCAGAATATCTACTATGATGATTGCATTTAAACATTAGATTATTTTGTCCATCGGTCAAAAATAGGGCTATTTAGAAGACATAGGTCATCCAGTTGAAATTGTCATTCAATTGTTATCTTTTTCTTCTATAGAGGGAAAATTCTAATTGGGGTACTGTATTATGTAAAAGCATGAAAATGGTGTTTGGATTGCTGTTGAGATTGAAAAATAAGAGAAGAAGCAAGTCTCATGATGAAAATGACAAATGTAAGTATGTTGATTTTTTCAATTGAATCTGGGTCACACGAGTTTTATTTACTCTAAGTTTTGTAATAAGTTTTTGTAGTTTGCCCATATTACTGTGTTTTTTGTCAAGGCGAGATTTCTCAAATGATGGGTCGGTTGCATCTGTTAATAGAGAATTACAGGAATGGACACTGATACTACCCTCTATATTGCAGGGCTCTATAAGCCATTGGAATATTGGCAATTGGGGAACAGGCAGTTCCTATACATAAATCCACAGCCTAATGCCGCTTATGTATTCACACTTAAGGAATTGCAAGAAGCCGCATCCTATTTCCATGAGAACAATCTTATTGGGAAAGGAGGCTTTGGGCGTGTGTACAAAGGATTTTTGAAAACCAGAAAGGTGTGTGATTGTTAGAAAACCCATATTATTGACTAGAAATGTTGGGTGAAATAATACTTCAAATCACTGATTATATTATACATTTTCTTTTTGTTTCTTCCAAAAATCCCCATGAACTTGTTCCTCCTTCTAACATTTGTAGGGTTTACTTATTTTTACAGTACCCTATGAAACCATTTCAGGGTTGAAGATGGACACTTTTATCTTTTAGAAATGTCATGTTATGATATAAAAGTCTTGTAGGGTATTTCTTGAAATTACTAATTTCAGGAATTTTAAGGGCCATTGAATGTGTGTTCTCTTTCAAATTTTATTTTTGGATTTTCATTAAAATCTTATATAGAATCTGATCATTCTCATTTTAACATTTTAGCTTATGAATTTTGTATATCATTCTATTTACCTATAATTTAGTTCCTTTAAAAATAGAGCTGACTAGTTAGTCTCCATCAAAGTATTCTAATTGAATAATCTTTTGCAGGTTGCATCAATTAAACAAATGGACCCAAACTCATTGAAAAGAGCACATGGCAAAAGGGAATTCAGAGTGGAAGTTGATCTATTGAGCATGCTTAATCATCCAAACTTAGTCCACTTAATAGGTTACTGTGACGATAAAAGTCAGTGCCTTTTGGTTTATGAGTATATGAACAATGACAACTTACAAGATCACTTGCATGGTAAGTAACAAATAAGTAACAAATACAGTAGAACATTAAATGTTTTAAATAATATTATCTTGTTTTATTTTATGGTGGAGTCTTGTGTTGAACAATACTTACTTTTGTTATTATTATGAAAAATTACATTCCATATTTACATTTGTGGGTGCCATGAAAGACTGGCTATATACAATACACTCCCATACTCCCTATTATACATTCATATATAGATGTGTATTTATAGATTTATAGTACATGTGTGTTCTTGTTATTCTTTCTCCCTATTATACATTCATATATAGATGTGTATGTATAAATTTATAGTATGTGTGTTCTTGTTATTATTTTCAGTATGTCTTTGTTATGAACCATAGACACTCTTATATTGTAGGAATTCTCAGAATCAACATGGATTGGCCCTTATGCTTAAAAATTTCCCTGGGTACAGCAAAAGGCCTTGCTTATATAGCCGGTCAGAGTTATAACCTTCATTATAAAAAATTTCCATTCTAGAATCTAGCTTCTTTTAGTAATCTGCAGAGCCCTTTGTAAATTCAATATTATCCTTTGATATGTTGTGGTTAGGTATAGAAGCTAATATTCGATGAAACATTCGACATAATATTCTCATTAATATATTTATATTAATTTAGAAAGTTTTCTTTATTGGGCTAAATTGTTTTAAACAATATTTCACATTTAGCTTTTATGATTTTATGATTTTTTATTTTCTATGTCCTATTTTTATAGCAGCAAAACTCAAAAGTTATATGATGTCACAAATCCTTCACAACAACACTGGGGACTTTGTTTACCTCCACCAGTGGCAGAGGTTTCCTTGCTTGGATCAGCTTCCTCAAGTAAATTGAGCAAATCACTGGCTCCTGTAAGTGACTTTAGGATTTTATATATTGTACTTCCGTCCAATTATCTTTAGCATTTGTTATGGATATCTGTGCAGACAACTTTTTCTATGCTTCCATATTAGATTATTTAATAGCTTTTGATTCGATCCTAAATAATCATTAGTATAGAAGCTAATGTGTATTTTCTTTAGACAGCTTATGTTTTACTACAGTGATTGTCTTCTATAATCTTTATACATGGCTTCATTTTCATTTCCTAATAATATATACCTATTCATATTTCTATGTGAAACTAGAAAACAAGAGGTAATGTTGAGACTTCCCTTGCTAGTGCAGCTACTGGAAGATCAGTTGTATTGCCAGCTAGTGCATCTTGGTATGAAATCTGTTTCTTGTCATGGAATATTTGTTTAGTTTTCCATCACCCCCATGGATTGGTGCAGAGTAAAATTATGCATTAATTTTAGTGAACATAAGATTCCATGTGATTTAGGAGTTTGTGGTGGAATATTACATATCTTACTGAATATTGAGACATTAATGGTTATTGCGGGGGCTCCCATGCTGCACAGGAAAAATCATTTAGTATGAGGATCCTAACTGTTCAAGGCTCCTCTAATCCTAAGACAACTTCATCTGATTCACTTTCAGTGTCTCCAACATTAAATCTCCCTACCTTGGTGGTGGAAGCTGTGGCATCAAGGTTGAGTTCTAATCATGGCAAGCTATTGGTCAATAAGGGTGGGTAGTCATCAACGTTTATATCTAAAAAACATATTGATGTAAAACCTAATGCAATGAGTGGAACAGATATAAAATTAAATTCACATGTAAATACCATTGGGGAAGATTTCCATGGAAAGAATGCCAGTTTAGTTGATCCTACTATGAAATGTAGGAGTCATGAAGGTTTTAAAAGTCTATTGAAGAATTCATCCTCTAACACACACAAGGGTTCATCTGAGCTGGGCAGTGGGCACATTGAAACAACAAGAATTGAAAGAACAGATGCAGCTTCAGTGTCATCTGGTATTGTTTGTGTTGGACTTTCTAAAGATAGCTTTCCAATATCTGTCCCTCAAAGCAACTCTGTTGTTCAAAGAAACAGTGAAGTGAATGTTGTTTCTCTAAATAAAAGCAGTAGAATGCTTTCAGGAAACCATCTTGAGAATTGTCTACAAAGGTCTCCATTTGATGATAGGTATCAAAACAATTGCGAAGAACACTTTACAGAACCATATGGTGAAGTTTGCTCTAAAGCTATTTCTTCAGAAGCAGAGGTGCCTCCCTTTATGGAAAAATTCCAATTTTCAGTGGATGATTATAGTTCTAAAGATTGTTCTCTTCATCAAAAGTACGTAAATACTTACACCCTTAATGGTGACGGTGACAGCTTTGGAGTTACTAATCATAAAGCAGAGGAAAGATTAGTTTCAACTGTTGAAAAGACTAGTGCAGGTTCTATCCAAAATTGTGAAAATGATCCTATGTTAAAGGAAAGATCAATTCTAGAAATTGGAAATACTAGTACAAGCTCTATCCAAAATTTTGAAAATGAGTCTATGTTAGATGCAACCGATAGAAGTACAAGTACTGGTTTTCAAATTTTCGAGAAAGTAGAAATTGCTAGAGATTCTACTACCAGTTTTGGAAAGCTAGAACGCTTGGAGAATATGGTGTGTAATATCCTTCCAGAAGTTTATATAAATGGATCAGATGTTGGAGAAAACAGTATAATTTCAAACATATTGTCTTTGAATTTTGATTCAGATGATAGTGTATTAAATAGTCCTCACAATTTAGCAAATTTGCTCCTTGCTGAGACTGATAAATGCAATGGGATGTCAAAGGAAATATCAAGTTCATGGAAGTCTCAAAATAGCAAGCAGTCAAGATTTTTATTTGCAAGGTCAAAAGGTTCTATAGAAATATCAAGCCATTATTCCACTTCCAATTTGGCATCTTCTAGGCAATTGCAGAGGGAGTGGGAAAATGGACAAGATGTTTTGGAAAGAAAAAATGGACATGAACTATTAAATATTAATGGACTATATAATAATGCTTCTGGCCCAAAGGTGCAATGATTTTAGAGTACTTCAGAGGGTAGCACATTTTTGGTTCCTTCAGAGGCCAAGGGTGAGTTTTATCTTCTTTTGTTGTTGGATATTAGTAATTTTGTTTTAATAATTGTGTTTTACCTCTTGCTAATATGGCATTTATAGATTTTGTTTCCTATCATCTAGCCATTTTAAGCCTTTGTATTTTTCCAATTTTGTTATCTATGGATATAGACTTATTTTTATGGATCTAAATATAAGAGATAACCATTTTCAGATGAGCCTATCTTTTAAGATCTAAAACTGTATAGGGGATGCCCCTAAGTTGCACTAGGACATTACCAATGTCATGTAGGATTGTCAGATATCCCTCAGCCATCTTGGGGACTTCTTAGCATCACTTTCCAAAATCAGTGCCTAAGAGAAAAGAAATATAAGGCCTTAGCGCTACACTCACTCACCAACACATTACCCCTTACTAAGAGACTATTCAATCTCTATTTCAGCCAAGATTTAGATTTTTTTTCTTTAAATTAGCTAGTATATGAACTTGCAATAATACAGGAAAATTACAACTTATTAGAAGTTGGGAGCTATTTCCCTGTGTGTCCTCCAATATCTAATGGGATTGTCTTGGGCTATAGATAAAATATCCTTACTAACCTCTAATTTTCTAAGTGACATATGAGCTTTGAAAATAATAACTGTTGTTGAAGTACCCTGTTGTATTCAATAATGAAGATATCTGAAATGGAACTGGCTGAGCCCACTTATGACTCACACACATTATTTTTCATTTAGTGCATATGCTGCTATGTGCCAAATAATATATTAAAAAAATATAAAGATTAATATAACTAAAAATTAAAAAAAAAATTAATCTTGAAAGCTGTTTGAGCAATGGAAATAAACAATTTAATGATTCCTTTCTAATGTACTTTTTTATAATTTACACCTTCAGAGATTTAATTTTTAATCTATGTGCTTGACTTTGAGAGATCTGAATTTATGCCGGTCTCTCTATATAGTATTGACAAGAATAGGCAGAATAAGAACTTGAAGTCAGGGCCTTCCTCTTTTCCTCATGCTGCTTCTCTACTATTGATCTGCATGCCATCAGTCAATCGATATTTTATTGTCGAACAACAGAGCAAAGATATCATGTGCAGCCTCCATGCAAATGCAATAACAACCCTGGGATCAAAATAAGGCTATAGGGTTCGCACATAAAGAAACACTAGTATAATAAGTTAAAAACTAATTATTTAACCCAACACAACATACTCGAGCGAGCGTATTCCAGCAGAAATTGAATTGTTAGAAATTGCAGTATTATTTTAGAATGTTGTGCTGCAAGAAATTGAATTGTGTTTACTGTATGTTGCTGTAGTGATTTATGTAGTATGTGTAGTAGCATTATTTGTATTTAAGTTCCAGTAGTATGTGTATCAGTATTTGTATTTAAGTTCCAACACTATGTGTAGCAGTATTTGTATCTAGGTTAGGTTAAATATTTAATGTTCCTCCACCCCAAAGAGCAGTTTAGAAGAGTAAATAATGGAAAATTAAAATAGAGGACATTGGCATGTAGAGGTAACTGATGGTTTGGTTTAAAATATGTCAAATTCTATGTTTAATTTCCTCATTTTCCTTAATATTTTCCCAAACTACATCGATCCTAGTGTTCCCGTCTTTTCTATATTATTGCAGTAGCCAAACATCTAGATGAATGGCTGCATTCCTGATACTCGTATTAAATGGTGTGAACATGATCAAAATTAGGATAAGAACTTCAAGAAATCTTAAGAAAATGTTAATTTTGATCAATCTTAACAGAAAACAATTGTGGTGGGGATTATTCCAGTAAAGGCATTCCTAATACTTGATCATAATTGGTATGTTGTATATATTGGGTATTCCTTGAAAAGGAACCATTCTTGGACTTGACTGAATGAGCCAGTTTGTGTTCTTGTTGCAAGCTGCTTCTTAGTATGGAACATTTTTAAAATATTGCTCCCACTCTTAGACATGAATGAGATTGTACATTCGACAAGGAACCTGTTTTTACATGAAACCTATCTGAGATCAAGTCTCATTCTTTATCGATCTAGTAGCCAAGAGGCTGATAGCCTGAAATTGTGTTGATGGGTCAACATCCCACCATCATTAGGACCCTAGAAGTTTGCAAAAATTATGCAATTTGATCTCTAAGTAATTTGGAAAGAAATCAATCCATAGTAATGAATTCAATATGGAAAAGGCCTTTCCACAAGACGAAAGCACTGAACTATTCAATGTCCATAGTGCCGAAGTTGACTTCTGCACTGAAATTCTTCGACTTCGCAAGTAAAAAATCTAATTGGGGAGGTCAGACCCTCTCTTACTCTTACTTTCTGCTCTGCCCTGCCTCTATCCTCCCGTAGAAACATACCCTATGTTATAATGTTGTACTAATGGTAGGTTTTTAACAATTCTTCATGAACCTTGAACTTTGTACTTGTAAATATAACTCCACACCAAAATAAGAGACCCCGGTCTTAGTGAGGCTCTTATATTCCATTGAAGAAGCAACACATCCCATGTGGGGAGTCAGAGTGGAAGGCGTAAACATGCCATAGGGCCTAAAGGGAATTGGAACTTAAAACTAATTCATAATCAGATAATCAGGGCAGGGCACTTTCACATTCCACTCAAGCAGGATGGAGACATGCTTTATTACCCTTATGAAGAAATAGTTTCTTGTAGGCAGTTCAAATGGGGAATATGAATCTCATCCTGATTTTCTCTATCCTATGCTTCATCATAAATGTGCATTTCATGGTCAAGTAAATTCCTTCATTTTGAAAGTCATAAATATTGATAAGAATATGCCTTTATGCAACTGTGCATTATAAGAACACTGTAGAATACCAGTCTCTCCAACCTTTTCGATAGGTTTAGTCAATCTCAAAAGATTACTAGAATCTAAATATTAGTGTAGTCTTATTTTAGGTGACCATACATTCTAAGGAAATTTCAATTCTTATCAATGGTTATTTCTCTCTATGAACTGTTGTCCAATCATCATGGAATCTATTTCAGATCCTGTACATCTCAACACAGAGATGATATATATTGTGTTATACCTAATAGTTTGCAAGTTTTTCAAGTTTAATTCATGCTTAACCAATTGTCCTGCCTTTCAAATAACTGGTATCATCACCTAGAATCCAAATATACAACCCTTTAAAGGTTTTTCTAAAGATGCAATGTTATGGAGCAGGGTATTTCTCTTTATATTTGTAACATGACTCTTTAATTATTGAATCCACTATTAGGTGCCCTTATAGCCAAGGAATAATGATTCAGAAAGCATAAATCCTCCATACAAAATGGTACCTTTGAAACAGTAAATGATTCAATGCTAAATACTTGCAATACTTGCAATTCCCCAAGTCAAAATACTTGCAATTCTTTGAATTCTAGGTCTAGAGATCATTTTTGCAAGACATTACGGTACATAGGGAGTCAAGTCTCTAATTTTGAAAATGATAATCGTTGAGTCTCCATTAGCAATAAGTTTCTAAATCTACCTGGCTCTTAGAATGTTTATCACTTGATTTAAAGCTAAAATAGGCTTCACAATAAGAGAAGAAACCTTTTGTAGTTTGATCACAACCATAGACCTGCGTATTATGGAACCTTCTCAAAGAAAAGGTGAATATACTTTGCATAATTTTAAGTTTATTAATTATCAAAGCAACAGGTTGTGTTTTAATTTTGATAGCCCATGATGAGGAACATCTGAAACACCTTGAAGCTCATGGATTCTTAATATTGCAGTAGACAAGAGGGAAAGTTTTGTTTTTGACTCTTTGTTTTTGATGCAGTGATGGCATTGGGCTTCGAAATCCTTTCAGGAAGGACTCTTCTTTGGACTATGAGAATGATAGTCATGAAGAATGGGAAGTGGTACTCATCACTAAATCTCTTTGGCAAGAGTGTTTGTAGTATTTTTATTAGCTTTAGTTACAAGGAAAATTGTACATAGCTCTCAGGAATTAGTTTATCATAAATACTAGTTACTAGTAAGTTGTAATAGTAATAATTATGTAGTTTGTAGATTGATATCTATCATAAATTTGTCTAAATATCATCATTGTTAAGCAATAACAACTTCTTAAAGGGTGCTAGCTCAATGTAGAGCTCCTGCCTAATTATAGGCAGGAGGTCGGTGGTTCGATTCCTCAGTGCCCTATCATAAATTTGTGACTACAAAAACGACTAAATTCACATATATATGACTATTAGTAGCTAATTTCCCATATCTTAGTCATATTTAGCTTAGCCATTAATATGTTAACATCTAGTAGTTTATTTAGTTGTATATTTGGTCATTAATGGTTGCAATCAATGACTAAATCAACAAGTAAATCAATGACTAACTCAGTGAATAAATCAATGACTAAATCCGTGACTAAATCATTAACTATCAATGAATAAAACAATGACTAAATCAATGACTAAATCATTGTCTATCAATGACTAAATCATTGTCTATCAATGACTAAATCAATGACTACTAAGTCAAGCTATTAATGACTAGTGAAATATGACTAACTATAAGATAGTGGAAATTTGCTACTATTAGTCACTAACTCAAAAATAGTTGTTTATAGCCTGATTTTAGTCATTAATTTCTCATTTTCTACTAGTGAAATAACTCGGGTTGAAAAAAATGGACTACAACCCTTGCTTGGTGGGCTTCAAATACCTCCACACCACACTTATGCGGATAGCATATCACTAGCAAACTTGCTGCACTTTGGCTTATACAATGATTTCTTGAGTCAGTGGGATGGTAAAATCAAGGTGGTCTCATCAATGGGAAAACAAAGTAGTGGGAATTCATACTTACTAAACCATATGTCTGCCTCCCTTCGTGATGTAGCAGGGGGTAGATGAACTGATGGAGTGTGGATGACAATGCGGATGGATTCAAAGTGCCTAGGTGTACTGATGGAGTTTGAGGGATTGGGGAGTTTTGAGATAACAGAGCAAGAAGATATGTTACTCTCAGTCCTAAATGTTTCCTTGAGTAATTTAACAATTTTCAACTAGAAGGTTTGTTTTGTGAATGGTATTATTTGTTTGGTTTTGCTGGTTTAGTTTTCTCATACTTTAGTGGCCTCAGCTCTTTCCTTTAAATTGTCATAACTACTCAAAGATTAATTACCAATTGTGGTATTTTGTTTCTTAATTATAATTTTCATCTTGACAAGGAGACTTAAGCTATCTTCCAGCGTTTCCAAAGTGGGGTGAAATTGGTGAAAAATGATGAAAAGCTATTCAAGGGAATATTTTACATTGCTATCAAGGATGTGGATTCTCTGATGTAGAGGAATTAAAACATGAATTCCATGTTAAAATTATACAAATTTGTAAAATATCTTGTGAAAACTTTCTGACAAAGATGTATGGAGGAATGGTTGAACTTGCTACAATGCCTCCTTTTACTCGACGAGAATATCATTAAGAAAGTCTATATGATATTTCTTTTACTATAGAAGACGAGATGGGACATAGTTATGATAGTGGTCATGCCTTCTTGATGGATTTGAAGCTTGTTATTTCCCACATAGCAGCGAAGGATTGGACTCCTGTAGATTTGAAACGTGTTGCTATGAAGGTTGATATCCTTCACGGGAACTTGGTTTCCGCTGTGAAGGCAGGATGCCTTTATTTTCCAGGTACCAACAAGGTGATTATGAATTTTGATACTCAATAAGTGGTAGGTGATGCTCCAATAGAACTTGGGGATCTCTTCATTGATTCACAAGACACTGGCCTGGAGCTTGCAGCTCTAAATGATACAACATCAAATGATCAAATTTTGTGTCATCTCAGGTCTAGACTAGAAAGTGTCTTGGAAAGAAGAGGCAAAGATGATGATCTATGGAACTCTAAATTTTAGTATTTCTTAGGGGAATTGACCAAGAGATGGCATGATTGAGTTCAAAATTGGCTTTGTAGCAACACTTGCAGAATTTTCTAGAAGAAATGATGTACAAAAGTTGCAACTGGAGGCAGTTTTAGCCCTAGCAGAATTGAAGTAGGAACTTTCAGTATGTGGTTGTAAGTGTTCTGTATGTTTTTGGCGATGTGTTTTAGAGAAGGGCCATTGCTCTCATCACTCTTGTATGAGTAACCATGTTTTTGTTGAGAAGTGCACATATTGTTCTCTTGGATTAGATCAAGAAAATGAAGTGGAGGAATGTCAGAATTTGGCAGGTCATGATGGGAATCATGATTGCAAAAAGAAAAATCAAACATGTATGGAGATATGTTCTTTCTTTGACATATCATCCAATTGCAACAAATATTGTTGATTGAAGGTTGGACATGAAGGTCTTAATAAGTGCAATTCACCACAACACATGTGCCTACAAAAATCCTTGTGCGATACAAATTGAGATCAGGGATAATGAAAAACATGCTTGTCATGAAAGGTGTTGTCCCAAAAAATGCATCATGGAGGGGTGTCCCAGAAGCTACGGTTACAAAGATCACTTCCATGAATTGACAAGTGATGAACATCTCTGTGGTAATGAGCATGCTTGTCATAAGAAATGTGAAGCGGATGGAATTTATGAAATATTCACTGAACTTGTGTGACAAACACATTCATTTAAGGGGAGAAGAGGTTCCTTTGAGTATGAACATGTCTTTGCAAAAACTGGTCTGCAAAAGGATTGTTGCATTGCTATTCCACTGTTTAAAACATCCCATGATGGTGTGCATCTTCACACACTAAATCCAGACGTTGTGCATTATTGTAAGGTTAGATGTCAAGCGTGTGGGTATTTTTGTCAACGACCCATCAATCATTCTAGTTCACATAATATGGTTCATGGGAACATGAGGACTGTTAATTTTGCATAAGATCAGGAAGAATTTGATATCCAGGGTAGGAAATATATTTGGGGGGAATCTAGTGTGGTAGATATGTGTAACAAGCATTGTAAAGCACAAGGTCATGGACAAATTCATTTGATTTACTGTCCTATGAATGATAATTGCACAAGTCATATATATGATGGCTCTCGGCACAAGACAAGAAAATATGGCCCCAATGAGTACATGCCTAAAGATGAGCTTACCCATGAGACTTACTAGAAGTAAATGAGGTTTCAAGATCCCTGTACTAAAGAAGATTAGAAGGAGTTTTCTCTGTGTAACCATATTAGTAGGTCACAAGAGCATAATGAATTTGGTACTAGTTCATCAAGGTCTTACTGCACAGAGAAATTATGGCATGCTCTAGTGAAAAGTACTACCTCAATGGCATCCTCTACAGGTCACATAACTACAGATGGTCATGTTTTTGTCTATGACCATTCCAAGAGCATACTACATCATGTGGTTTTTGTTATTGACAAGTCTGGTTCAATGTCCAGTCTTGATATCAAACCAATCATGGCCAAATTTATATCTCGACACAATTGTAGGTTGGGCTGTGTGTATGAGGCTATTGTTTGATTCATTACTACTCGGCGTAGAACTACTAGTGATGATTCTTTATATGTGGTTCTGTTTGACAATACAACAATACTTTCTCTAGAAATGCAAGAGATGAAGGAAGATATAGTGGACAGGCTTCTTCAATATGTCGCATCAGGTGGAACAAATTACTCTTCTGGTCTGAAACTGGAAAAATAGATAATTTATCGGGGATCCAATCATCTTGGTGTGGTCAAGAAGAAGCCAAAGGTTATATTTTTAAGTGATGGTGGAAATAATGATGGGGGAGATCCTCTTTAGTTTGTGAATAGACTAAAGACAATAGAACCAGGGATGATATTCCATACAATCATGTTTGGAACAGATCCTACAGTGGTTATTTTGGAGAAAATGGCAGGACTTGGTAATGTCTCTTTTCAACATAGTCTTGATGAAGTGAAACTAGCACGAAGCTTTGAGAATATAGTGACTAGTCTGAAGCCTAATGTTGCATCTTTAATCTGATGATGGTTCCTCTCAATTTTGAGGTCAGAGTTATAACCTTCATTATAATTTTTTTCCATTATAGAATCTAGTTTCTTTTAGTAATCTAGTTTCTTGTGAATTCAATTTCATCCTTTGATATGTTGTCGTCTTGTAAAGCAGCTAATATTTCCATTCCAACTATCATTGTCTCCACACTCTTGTCAAATTAGTGAAATGAACTCTACACTTTGCTTAGATGAAGTAGGAAGAGTTTTGGTTATTATCCTAGTTGCATAGAAGATAGACACAATGGAATCTATATTGAATGAGCATAGATGGTAATTTTGTTTTGTATTTTTTTCTTAGATTAAGATGATACATGTCTTGAGGTATGCACAGGTGATAAGAACATGTTATGAGTTTCTTGAAAGATATTCTCATTGGATTTTGTTTAGGGATCTATGACATACTATATTTTGAGGCCATGAGTTTTGTGACAGCCTTAAGATGTGCTATCATGCTTTTTTTCCCTTTTTATCAGATATTCGATGTGCAGTGGAATGGAGTTATCTCTTTCTGTGATCCAGATCCTGGGTTTTGAAAATCTGGTGAATTATAGACCAAGAGGATGCATCTCACCCTCCTTTTACTTCTTTATGTGTGTTATTACAACTACAATAATATATCCTAGATTAGAGGTCTGATAAGATCAGGTAAGAAAATATATGATATATCCTTTTAAAGTGTAACATTGCACCACTCTTTCCAAAAATTACAGTATATTAACTCTCACTCTACCACCATTTCCTTGGTGAACCAACCCAACTATATGTTTCATTGTGTCCACTGCTCCTCACCATGGATATTTCCCATCTTATTCTAGACAGTAAGTCTTGGATTGACTACATGCCCTTGGGTAATGGTATATTTCCACAACAAAGGATCTCTGGTTCAGACACTAAGTTCTAAGATGGTGTGATGTTAATTAGGAGAATAATTCATTTTAAAACCATGGAGTGCAAGTCACACCGTAATTGAAAAGTTATCCATACCAGGCTCAAGGGCCAATCCCTTGTGTATCTATGGCTGGGTAACTTTGGTTATGGAAATTGAACCCAGGTGTTAGAACAATTACACTCACAACAATTTCCAATTACACATGCAAATTACTCATGAAAGGAGACTGAATATATTGGAGCAGAACACTAATCTGTATTGAATAAGTGTACAATAGCCAACCCTGTAAAGTCATAGGCTGCCACAATAAATAATTACATGATATATTTGAATGCATAAGGATGCCATTCAAATTTGGTCAAAAGCAGGCTTACTAAATCTAAGAAAATCCCCCATAGGTGCATAAAGTAGTTTCCAAATTTGTCTAGGAGCTCACGAATTGGAAAAATCAATTAGGAAAGCTAATAGATGGTGGAAGGACAACTCATACATTCTTTTCATAGGAGAAAAGAGTGGAGGATGATGAGGACAAAAAACAAGTTAACTTCACCTAGTCAAACTTTCCCAATTGCCTTAAAAGTCAGAAAAAGCAGGCAATAAAGCAGAAAAAGAAGACATGCGCTAGGGAGGTCAGGAATAAAGAAGATTTGATTCAAAGAGGTTTCCCAAGCACTCCATGACTCAAATTTAGCAAGTTTTACCATTATGGATGTGTGGAGGACAACTTGCATAAGGTGGAATATAGAAACTAGGCAAATAAGACAAAAATTGGATTAATTAATGTCTAAGGTAGCTAACTATGGGTTGATTATTCTAACAACTCCCCTTAAGCCTGACTTATGAGTAAAATATCAGAAAATTATAGGGCCTAGAAACAAGGATTAGTCACCCTTTACATACTGCATGTCCATTTAACCAAGGAAAGAGGCAAAAACCCAGTGGGAAAAATCCTCCTTTAAACATGGACAGTAAAAAAAAATTTGGAAATCTTGTCATCACTCATGCTTCACAGCATGATCAGCAATCCCCAGCAGTGATTTGAGATTGCTGAATGTATTCTCACAAAAAACTTTGGTGAAGATATCTGCTACTTGTTCTGAAGATGAACAGAACAGTAGGTGAATGGTGCCATCATGCACAAGCTATCTGATGTAGTGCATATGGATCTCAATGTGTTTGGTTCTCTGCTTCTGAACTGGATCATTACAGATTCAAATGGTACTCTGATTATCATAGTAGATAGTAGTTGAGTATTCTGATTCGAATCCACACTCTCCAAGTAACCCCTGCAACCATAAACATTGAGTTGCTGCATTTACAACTACTCTGTACTCTGCTTCTGTAGTTGAGAGTGCAATGGAACTATGTTTCTTGCTTGAATAGATGATTGGCCCTTCAGCAAGCATGAACACATATCCTGATGTTGACTTTCTATCTGTGTTGTCACCTTCCCAATCACTGTCAGTAAACCCAATCAAATCAATATCAGATTTAGCTTTGTAAAAGATCCCATGAGTCCTTGTTCCCTGAACAAAGTTAAGGATCCTTTTGGCTTCTCTCCAATGGATCTCATGAGACTGATCCATGTATATTGAAGCCACACTTACTGCATAATAAATATCAGGTCTATTATGTGTAAGATACAAAAAACATCCAATCAATTTCCTATATAGTGTATTGTTTACCATAGGTGAAGAATCAACTTCTTCAAGCTTAACTCTTGAAAGGAAAGGAGTCTTGCTTGGCTTGCAATACTTCATATTGAATTTGTTCAGCAAATCCAAGGCATAATTAGACTGATGTAATTTGATTTCTTCTTTGGTTTGAGCAATCTCGAGCCCCAAGAATTGGCTCAATAAGCCCAAATCTGTCATTGAGAAGGCATGGTTCATTGCATCCTTCAAGGAGGCAATTTCATCCTTTGAGCTTCCTGTAATGAGAAGGTCATCAACATACAAAAAAATGATCATTAATGAACCATGAATCAGCTTCAAATAGACATTTGGATATAACTTGCATCGAACAAAATTCAGTGATAGCAAAAAGCTATCAATCTTGGAATACCAAGCCCTAGGGGCTTGCTTAAGCCCATACAATGACTTCTTTAGCCTACACACAAGAGATGGGTTAGTAGAAAATCCTTCAGGCTGCTACATGTAAATATCTTCAGTGAGATCTCCATTCAAGAAAGTACACTTGACATCCATGTGGTGTACCTCCCACTCCTTTGAAGCTGCAATGGCTAAGGCTAGCCTGATGGAGTCCATCTTTGCCACTGGTGCAAAGGTCTCGTTGTAGTCTATGAAATGTACCTGTGAGTAGCCCTTGGATACCAATATGGATTTTTACTTTAGAGTTGAACCATCAGCAGAAAATTTGGTTTTGTACACCCACTTACACTGAACTAGCTTCCTCCCTGGGGGAAGATCAACCAGCTCCCAAGTGTTGCTCTTCTGGAGTGAGATGAACTCTTCTTCCATGGATTTTTTCCATATTGGATCATTTGCTGCATATTGATATGTCTATGGGTCTGATTCAACCATAATATAGCATTTCTCTACAAACATAGGATCTTTCATGCACTTAGCACTCTCAAACTAAGATCTAGTCCTCCTAGGATCATTAGGATTTCCAGCTAGTTCTCCAGCTGCATGAATGGTCTTGGCTGCCCATTTTGGTCTTGTAGGACTGTTAGGATCTACAATAAAATCATAATTATTAGAAATATCAGAATCATCATGTTCAACTATCTCTTCACTTACATTCAGAGGTTTTGGTGGTGAAGAGGATTCTCCAACTTCCACTGCTGCTAGGGGCTCTTCTTGAAACTGAACACACCTTTCAATGAAGGATTTGTTTGTGCCCAAATTGATTATCTTGTACCCTTTTGAATCTTTAGAGTACCCAAAAAATAGACACTCTTGGCTTTGGGACTGCAAATCCTTCCTCTTTTTTGTTGGAATTCTAGCCCAAGCCCTTGAGCCAAAAATCCTGAAATGGGTCACATCTGGCTTGTGCCCACTCCATGCTTCAAAATGAGTCATACGATCAAGCTGTTTATGAGGCACCCTATTCTAGATATAGGCTGCATATTTTATAGCTTCGGCCCAAAACTTTGGTGGCAAAGTCTTAGCCTCCATCATGCAGGTTGCCATCTCTTTCAGTGATCTATTCTTCCTCTCAGCAACACCATTCTGCTATGGTGTGTAAGGGATAGAATGCTGCATCTGAATACCTACATCTACACAATATTGAATGAACTCATACTTGAAATACTCACCACCATTTTCATATCTGAGGACCTTGAGTTTCCTCCCATATTGGTTTTCATATCTGAGGACCTTGAGTTTCCTCCCAGACCAAAGCCTTAAAGACTTTGAAGAGGCCAAAAACTTCAGACTTGTGTTTCAGGAAGTAAACCCAGCAACACCTAGAAAATTCATCTATGAATGTCAATGCATATTTGGCCTGACTCATTGACATATGAGGAAATGGGACAGCAACATCACTGTGGATCAACTCAAGAGGTGCAGAGGTTCTCTCATGACTAGCTTTCTCAAATTTATACTCTGGGTGTTTTCCTAAGATGCAACCTTGACAGAATCCTTCGGAAAAATTAATCTTTGGTAACCCTATGACCATTTATTTTTCACTAAGATCAGAAAGATACTTGTAATTGAGGTGTCCAAATCTTTCACGCCAAAGCTTTCTTGCCTCATTAGCATGAATCAGAAGAGCAGAGGGGTTTGAGTAGGGTAGGAAGTGTGAGAACATGTATACCTTCGAAGTGTGATTTGCAACTCCTTTTGCAATGACTTTACCACTTGAGATATCCATGATCTCAAATTCATCAAGGGAGAATATGAACTTCTTTGGAGACCCTGTGTGGGTCATCTGATACACTGATAAGAGGTTAGAGGGAAGACCTGGAACATACAATACATTGATGAAATTACCATGGTCAATATCAATCCTCCCTTTGCCTAAACTTTTAGTGAGAGAGTCATCTCCCAGTACAATTGGTGGACCTTTCAACATGTCAAGTGAGGTGAATGCCTCCTTGGTCGAAACCATATGTCTTGAAGCTCTAGAATCAATGATGAAACTAGGTGAGCTTGATGTGCCAGCAACCGATGCATGAAATCTCTCTCTGTCTTCTGAATTTGATCCTCCTTCCCTCTTATTTGAGCTGTCTGGAAGGGAGATGCCATTATTCTCCAGGAGTTGGTTCAACATGTCAATTTGATTCTTCATGCAGGAGCTTTCAGAATGATTACCCTTACTGCAGTATGCGCACTTGCTCATTTCTCCTTTGTTCTTCTTCTTCTGGGGGTTCTTCTTGGAACCTTGAGGATCCTCTGGAGATTTTTTCTTGTCTCTCTTTTGCTCAAGTGGATTTTTAGCTTTCTTCTTGATTTTTTAATCCACCCTCAAATATCCAGCAACCAGAGCTTGGTCTTTGGATGGTTTGATGGTACCCACCATCACCAATTTATCTTGTTCTTCTGTGAGAGATTCCATGAAATCTGCAAGGCTAGGCATTTTCCAAGCTCGAGTTGTCAACTTTATGGCATAAAAGGTCGATACAAACACTGAATAGTCAGGGCCAAGCTTCGAGAGAATGGCCAAAACTATTTGTTCATCATTCTTTTTGATCCCACATTGTTTTAGCTACAAAACAAGTGCTTTGAACTTGGAAAAATAGAGTTGTAGGGATTCAAAGCTATTGGGACTTAGGGAGATCAATTCATTTTCAATTTGATGTCCCCTCATCTCATCTGTCTTACCAAAAATATCAACAAGCTTCTCCCATACTTCATTTGGTGATGTTAATCCATCAATATGGAAAAGGAGGTCTCTGGATATGCTCAGACACAGGAGACCATAGGCATCATCCCTCCTGTTGTGCCATTTAATCTTCTCTGCAGTTGTATTGGGCTCTGCTTCTATTTCCATAGTCACTCTATAGAGGCATTTCACTCTCAACAGTATCTCCATCTCTGCTTTCCATTCAAAGAAGTTAAATGGAGTCAAGATGATCTTTTGAGATTGATCCATAGCTCAGAAATTGTCCCTTTAGTCAGCAGAATGCTCCCAGTCAATAATGTCAAACCTGCAATACAAATTGGAAGGAGAGAAATCGATCTACAAAGGCTCTGATACCATGTGGAAATTGAACCCAGGTGTTAGAACAATTACACTCACAACAATTGCCAATTACACATGCAAATTACTCACAAAAGGAGACTGAATATGGAGCAGAACACTAATCTATATTGAATAAGTGTACAATAGCCAACCCTGTGAAGTCATAGGCTGCCACAATAAATAATTACATAAGAGATTCGAATGCATAAGAATTCCATTCAAATTTGGTCAAAAGCAGGCTTACTAAATCTAAGCAAATCCCCCATATGTGCATAAACCAGTTTCCAAATCTGTCTAGGAGCTCACGAATTGGAAAAATCAATTAGGCAAGCTAATAGATGGTGGAAGGAAAACGCATACACGATTTTCATAGGATAAAAGAGTGGAGGATGATAAGGACAAAAAACAAGTTAACTTCACCTAGTCAAACTTTCCCAAATGCCTTAAAACTCAGAAAAAGCAGACATGCGCTAGGGAGGCCAGGAATAAAGCATATTTGATTCCAAGAGGTTTCCCAAGCATTCCATGACTCAAATTTAGCAAGTTTGACCACTATGGATGTGTGGAGGACAACTTGCATAAGGTGGAATATGGAAACTAAGCAAATAAGACAAAAATTGGATTAATTAATGTCTAAGGTAGCTAACTATGGGTTGATTATTCTAACATTGGTAGCTAGTAGGTGTTTACCAAATCCTCCATATATCAAGGCCCGTCCATTGTCTTGATGTGAACCCAAAATCTACTTTAGTATTTTAGTCTTTTCTGTAGCTTTAAGGATAATCCTTTCCATTTCTTATATGGTCGAAGCTGAAAATTATTTGTTACATAGAATGATAGAATATCATAGTATGTCATATTTTTTCATGGTATTTCTTCTCTTAATTATTTGTAGGATCTGTCAAAGAGTTTGTGCTACCTTTTTTGAATCTGACTCATGGTTTCTCTTTTGTGCCCATAGTAAGTTGCTCAATGCTGTTACAGTTGTTACTTGTACCTCTAATTTTTGGCTTTGTTCTACTTGTTAATATAGTATCATGAAAAAATTATTCAGGTGTTTGATATAAATCTGTTTCTTTGGGCAAGTTACACAGATAATAGAATATAAATTAAATTTTATCAAACCATCCACGAGGTCAACTTGCCTATGCAGAAAATATGTTTACTTAGAAACTAAGTTTCCAAGAAACATGGGTTTGGGGATTGTAATGGGGACAAGGACCGAGATGGGGATGGGGACACCACTTTTTGAAACAAGGCACTTGGGTGTGTCGAGGGTACTATAGACATACATTTATGTTTTAAATTTTTTAAATTATAAATTATAATACAAATGAAATTCAAATAATTTTCACTGTTCAACAAGTAACACACTATAAAGTATAAAGTCTAACATACTAAGTTAAAAATAGTAAAGTAAATAGTAAAACATGCACATTACGTCAAAGTTCATTGATATAAAGTGGAAATTACATATGAATCATAAGTCTGAATATGATAAACGAAGTGGAATTTTTTATTATTATTTGTTTTTAGGACCCATAGGTTTGTGGAATAGTCTGCAAACATCCCCAACAATGTCATTAGAGCCACACTAGTCATTGAACCAATGAAGCCCAAAAATCTAAACCTGACCGGAACTAGAAAAAAACTAGACCAAAAAACCGATTGACCAAAAAATGCATAAAATATTCAAATTTGAAAACTAATAGATATATTGATGTGCATATGAATCCAAACCATTATACACAAATATGCAAAGTTTCCCATCTATATAGCAAGGATGCATATAACTAAAATAACATCGAGTGCAATCCATATCTGACCCAAAATACATAAACAAAGAGGCTCTAAATGGTCTCTAGACCCCAAAACACTTCATGCTACAACAAATAACAATATATCATCAAAATCATTGCCTATATTGAGATCTTATTCTTCAATAACACCAAGTTCCCTTGTCCTCTAGGATCTTGCCCTTGCATCTACCTGGAATCTCAAAGTTGATCTTCCAAGGATATTAGTCAACACCCTACAATTTTTATTATTAAATTTTCTAATCCAAGTGTTAAAATAATAGAAAAAGATTCCCATGCTGAATAAGTGATTTTGTTGGAGTGAAGGGTACACTTTTGTTAAGGTCATGATAGAGGAATTCAACAATCAGCACCAGGAACATTAAGGTACATAGAGATATTGAATTGCTTGGTTAAACGTTAATCCCATACCATCATACATGATAAAATCTAGTGGAATCATTGCAATCCTAAATGGGATTGAAAATTCTACTTTTTGCATATGATGTTTGATGAGGTTGAAACCACTTTCAAACATCCCAAAGGATGAAACAATTAATGGTAATGTTAAAAATTTTAGTAAAATTATAGAAAATGAAAGATAAGGAGAATTCCACTTTTACTTTTAAGAATTTAAAAGTAAAAGTGACATTTATTAATCCGTCACAGTAATCTAGGGACTAAAACACAGTCTCATAAGAGATTTCAGACAATAAGGCATGAAAATGGTGTAATAGTGCTACAAAATGAGTAGTTGCTCTGTATAATCAATAAAGAATAAGTAATACAATACAATGATCATGCTGGAAGAATGAATGACAAAGAAATTTGAATTCCCAAGGAGGTCATTCGAATTGAATGAGTGACTCTAGATTAACTGAAAGTAAGCCACAGTCAACACTCAAGTTAACCACTGATCAAAACCCTAATTGACTCAACTGAGCCCTAACTGAAGTCGGAGTGCAATAAATGACTGAGTCTAACTGAAATTAGCTCAGACACATGTCACTGCAAGCCAACCAATAAGTGGTAGCGCATCAATGACTCCAATGAACCCAGATGAGGTTAATTGAAGTGTAGCTGACCATCAGAAGTGGTTGGAGGCACCCCTATTGACTCCAGTTCATTAAATAATCAATAAATAATCAATTTAATGAAGGAAGGTGCCTTCACTACTCTATTTAACTGATTGTAACCATCAGTTAGCAAAGGGGGCATTAATGACACTCAGATCACCCTTGGAGTGCTCCAGTTAGCCTCCTCGAATGTAGGAGAAGGATAAGTTAGCCTCCTTGACTGAAGGTAGGCATGGGTGTGCTCATGCTGATGTCATCTAGTGCTCCTATGATGTCAATGAAGTCAATAAAACTTAGGATAGTGGTTTAACTAGGCCAAATTGACCAAAATGAGGGTGTATGGTGGTAAATGTCTCCAACACCCCCCCTTAAGCTATACTTAGGAGAAGTAGAAAACATAAAATGCATAAAAATGCTAGGGCCCCGACAACTAAGGCCATAGGTCACCATGTACAATACTGAAACTCAAACAATGCTCAAAAACAAACTAAGTGAGTAAAAGAGGGAAAACCCCCCCTCAAGTTGAACACTGAAAGTAGTCTGATCACCCTGATGGACTCACCCCCAACAGTGAACGAAGGTAAGTGAACTTATTTTCTGAAAAGATATTGGTGAAGATGTCTGCAATCTGCTCATCAGTCGGGCAGTATTGTAGAATGATGGTTTTGTCATGCACTAGCTCCTTGATATAGTGCATGTGTATCTCTACATGCTTGGTCCTCTGCCTGGTAACTGGATCTATGGATATCTTAATAACACTTTGATTGTCACAAAAGAGGATAGTGGACAAAGTACTACCAAGATCAAACTCTGAAAGAATGCCTTGCAACCAAACTGCTTAGATGCAAGCTGTAACACCCCAGTTTTGACCCCATTGCATTAAATGTACATGATGTATATATTGTAATGAATCATGGCATGGAGCTAAAGGAAAAAGCCCCACCATCGATTTGGTTGTGTTATGTTTGGCGATTGGAATCATTGCCAATGGTATATCATGATATACGGCACATATTAGTTTCAGCATCATGTAAATATGCAACTTTAATTAAATGAACCCAACCAGCTATGCTCACTGCAACCATAATGAAAAGGGCATGATTTTCCTAAGGATAAGGGAGGGGTGATTAAACCTTGAACCTATGGGAAAAATCCATGTGTCAGTTGTTGAACCCTATTTGATTTTCCCATATTTCCTTGTCTTATCCAACTACCACCTTAAACGTTCAGCTGAGTAGTTCAGGCAGTTATTGTTTTGGGAGTGGGGGTGGCAGGATTTTCAGTCCTTGCCCCACCCGCACACCCCACCAGCAATGGAACCTCATGTTGGGAAAAGGAAGTGAAATATGGAGGATTTCCACTCTCTCCATGATGGTGTTGAACCACTCACACACTTTCGACTCACCATTCTCTCCATTGTCTATTCATCCTCACACATAGGCAGAAATTGTTCATTCTCACACAGAGAAAACATCCTGTTTCTCATGCAGAGGATTTATTTTTTTGTTTGGCCTCCCGCAGCTAGGAGAGGGAGTCATTTCGACTATCATTCATGTTTTCTACAGAGGGTTATATGTGGTTCCTATATGGATTGTGTTCTGCATGTATGATTTTCCTCATGCATAGGATGGGATTCTGATTTCTTTCCCCAGTGTAGACTGTGTAATTATCTTTCAAATGCTTCATCCCATTGTGGAGCCGGGGGCTGGGGTCTTCCCCATGTTGTTAGTTGCTATTTATTTCCCCATATTTTGTTGGCTGTTTTGTTTCTATGTGTTGGACTGTTGTAGGTTGTTGGGAGTCGTTTTGGCCACGATAGGGCCAAGAACGACCCAGGAGTTGTTTTCCTTGCCCAGGCTGTGATTTGCTTGTGTGACTGCGTGTATGCAGTGGTTGGTATTCAGACTGTGTTGGGAACAGGGATGGGGGCTTGGTTTGCTTGATAAACCTAGTGCATTTGGAAACCACATAGATAGAGCTAAAGGGATGGCTTTCTTCTCCACAACCCCTGAATAGCACTGGAAGGGAAGTCAAGGCCTGAGGGATTGTGTAGTAGAGAAGGGAATGATTCCTTGTGTTGGGTGTGTGTGGGTGTCTTAGAAGAAAGGCTATTTCTGGTGTAGGTGTTCCCAGCTCTGTAATGGGCTCACCAGCTTAGCATTTAGCCTTTCCCAGCTCCTTGACGACCTGATAAACCTGACCATGTTGACTTGGTTGTCTTGTTGATGGCCTGATAAACCTAACTACGTTGGCTTGGCTATGTTTTGTGTATCCTTGGCTATGTGTAAGCCTGCTTGTTCCTTATTCCTTGGGGGATCATGCCCAACTCGGGGGTGGAAGCATTGCTGAGAGATTAAGGAGCACGCTAGCCTATGTTTGGGTGGAACGTTGCAGCGACGTAACTGGTTGAGGAACAAGTTCTTTATGAGATAAGTAATCTTGACCATTTCGTCTATGTATTTATATTTATTGTTTAATGAATATGGTGAACATGTTGAATGCTTGTATGAATGTATGTTTGCTTCCGCTATATTATAAATAATCATGTGTAAATGTTCTAGTTCAAAGCATTCTATTTTAGCATTTTATGTGCATACATATTCATGGGGTTGGTTTCCCGGATGGTTAATGCCATGGTAGCGTCCTCTTGACCCCCATCGTCCCCCTCGGATAGGCATTCTTTGATGAAGAAAATCTTGTGTTTGGGCAATTTGTTATTTTATGATTTTTCTAGGAGAAGGTAAATAATTATGATTTATATCAATGTTATGCATCTAACAGTTGTGTTACTAACACATTTTCAGAATCATAGTTAGCTTCAAGAGCAGTATTCCAGGTAGTGCAGTTTGGTAAGTAAGTGGTGGTTCAGTTATGAGAACCCGTGACGGATATGATGCTCGAGATTCTTACGAGCATGCACGAGATGCCATGGGAGAAAATGTTCGTAATGGAAATAATGGCATAGAGTCTAATGGAAGGAGATTCCAAGAGGCACCATCAGATGTTGCAGCCACCATGAGAAGCTTGATCAAAGCCCAGGAAGAGCAGCATCAGCTGAATGCTGCTGTGTTGCAGAGTTTAACAGACTTGCAGAGAAGGATAGACTCCAGATGAGGTACAACAAGACCATAAGGTAGTAAGATCAATACTAGGAGACAGAGAAGGACTTCTAGTGGGTCATCTAACTCTGAAGAATCTAGAAGGGATTCAAGCTCTTCTTCTCATAAAAGAAAAAGAAAGAAACACCATAGGGATCACTCTCAGAATGAATTTAAGAAGGCTAAACCTACTACATTTGATGGTGAGGTAAAGACTGGACAAGAAGCTGAAGCTTGGCTTCTTGGGATAAAGAAATACTTTCAAGTGCATGATTATTCAGGAAACATGAAGGCAAGAGTTTCCATATTCAATATGAATGGAAGGGAATCCATTTGGTGGGAACACTTCAAGCAAGTAAAGAGGATCAGTGAAAGGAAACTTAAGTGGAAATAGTTCAAGAAGTATTTCAAGCAGAAATACCTCTCTGACAGGTATTATGATGACAAGATTAAGGAGTTCCATGAGCTGAGATTGGGACAACAGACCATGGAAGAATATGCAAATAATTTTTTGGAGCTGTTGAGGTATGTCCGGTACATTAGAGATGAAAAAGTAAAGGTCCAGCATTTTCTGAGTGGATTGCCTCAGTCTTACAAAGATAGAATTGAGTTTTATGAACCTAGAACTCTTGAAGAAGCAATAAGGAAGGCTAAGTATTGCTATGAGCAAAGCAAAGGTAAACCGGATTACCATAAGGCATGGAAGGACAAGAAGAATGAGAAGTTTGACCAAAGAAAGAAAGGTTTCAAACCTTCTAACTTTAGGAATCAGTAGAAGAAGCCATCCCAAGCTATGGGTAAGCTATTTGCAGTGACAAGAGAAAAGCCTAAGGATCCACAATAGAATAGAGGACCACTCCAATGCTAGAAATGTGGAGGACCCCACATGCGCATAAATTGTCCACTCGAGAATGAGAATGCAAGACTAGCTTACAACATTCAAGAAGCTGAAACGGTTGGTCAAGTAGAAAGGGCAGTCCCTAGGATTTATGTAGCACTAGAGGACCGCCAGGTAGATCCCCAGTCAACCGTGGTTGAAGTTGTAGGTAATATTGTTGAGCAATCTGTTTCTATTTTGATTGACCTTGGTTCTATGCACAGTTACATTACTCCTAGAGTAGTGGAGATTTGTGCTTTTAAGAAAGTAAAGCATAGGAAGTCTTGGTTAGTTCAGCTAGCCACTGGAACTAAGAGAAAGGTCAGTGAAGTGGTAGAGAAATGTCCATTGGTCATGAATGGACTGGTCTCTTGTGTAGATCTGAATGTTCTACCACTTGGTTCCTATGATGTTCTCATTGGAATGGATTGGTTAGAAGCTCATTGGGTGAAGCTTGATTGTTACAATAAGAATTTTGAATGCATAGATGAAGAAGGGAACCCAATAGTTGTGAAAGGTATTCCAAAGGTGGTTTTAGTACGGTAGGTTTCAGCAATGCAATTAAAGAAGTTCTGCAGGAAGGGTTTCCAGTTGTATGTAGCCTAGATTTTGGAGGCAACAGACGATGAAACTTCTAGGTTGGAGGACTATCAGGTGTTACAGGAATTTAGGGATGTGTTTCCTGATGAGATTCCAGGGCTTCCTCCAAATAGGGACATTGATTTCACTATTGAACTTGTTCCAAGAGCAGCACCAGTGTCCAAGGCACCCTACAGGATGAGTACACTGGAGATGCTAGAGTTGAAGATGCAACTGCAAGAGTTGTTGGAAAAGAAGTATATCTGACCAAGTGTGTCTCCTTGGGGAGCACCAGTTCTTTTTGTAAAGAAGAAATATGGTACACTCAGGTTGTGTATTGATTACAGACAGTTGAACAAGGTTACTATGAAGAATAAATACCCTTTGCCTAGGATTGATGACCTCTTTTATCAAATGAGAGGAGCAAAGGTATTTTCCAAGATTGACTTGAGGTCTGGTTACCATCAGGTGAGAATCAAGGATGAAGACATTCATAAGACAGCCTTCAGGATAAGGTATGGGCATTATCAATTTGTAGTTGTACCTTTTGGTCTCACAAATGCACCAGCTACATTTATGTGCCTTATGAATAGTGTCTTCAGTAGATATTTGGACATGTTTGTTCTTGTTTTCCTTGATGACATTCTTGTTTATTCTAAGAATGAGAAAGAGCATGAAGAGAATTTGAGATTGACATTGAAATTTCTCATGGAGCATCAACTGTATGCAAAACTGAGCAAGTGTGACTTCTATAGAGATAGAATTCAGTATTTGGGTCACATTATCTTAGAGGAGGGTATATCTGTGGACCCTGAAAAGATTGAAGCCATTATGAATTGGCCTACTCCAAGAAATGTGACAGATGTAAGATCTTTAATGGGACTTACAAGATACTACCGGAGGTTCATTGAGGGATTCTCAAAATTTGCACATGCCATCACTTCTTTTCAAAAGAAGGGGATGAGGTTCGAATGGACATTGAGGTGTGAAGAAAGCTTCCATCGGTTGAATAATATTCTCACCAGTGCACCAGTATTGAAGGTTGCAGATCTAGAGAAAGACTTTGTGGTGTGTACCAATGCATGCAGACAAGGGCTTGGAGGAATCCTTATGCAGGACAACCACGTGATATGTTATGAGTCAAGAAAGCTGAAGGAGCATGAGAAGAACTATGCCACTCATGATTTAGAGCTTCTAGCCATAGTACGTGCTCTCAATATGTGGAGGCATTACTTGATGGGTAGAAAATTTGAGCTCAGGACAGACCATAGTGGTCTAAAGTATTTGTTTGATCAGCCTACT
This sequence comes from Pseudotsuga menziesii, assembly GCA_001517045.1. NCBI lineage: Eukaryota > Viridiplantae > Streptophyta > Pinopsida > Pinales > Pinaceae > Pseudotsuga > Pseudotsuga menziesii. The sequence goes on along the minus strand of LPNX010269572.1, from coordinate 207,915 downwards.
CTGAATGCTAGGCAAGCAAGATGGCTGGAGTTTTTATGTGAGTTTGATTTTGAAATCAAGCACATAAAAGGAAAAGAAAACAAGGTAGTTGATGCACTCAGCAGAAAGGTACAGGAAATGCATGTGGCATCCCTTAGTATTTTCCAATCAGATTTGAGGCAACAGATTGTTACTCATGCTACTAGAGATGAATTGTATGAGGAGGTAAAAAACAAATTGCAATAGCAAAGTATTGAGAAGAGGTATGAGGGATATAAATTGGAAGAAGATGGAATTCTCACTTATAAAGGTAGAATTTATATTCTGAATGTAGTAGGTTTGAGGAGAGTTGTTATGGATGAAATCCATCAAGCTCCGTATTCTGGTCATCCAGGATATTCGAAGACAATTGCTACAGCTAGAAAGCAGTACTTCTGGCCAGGAATGAAAAAGGACATGGCTAAATACATTTCCAGGTGCATGAAATTTCAACAAGTAAAGGTTGAGCATCAACATCTAGCAGGATTGTTGCAGCCTTTGCCAATTCCAGAATGGAAATGGGAAATTATTTCCATGGATTTTATTACAGGATTTCTGATGACTTGGAGACAACATGATTCCATCATGGTTGTGGTAGACAAGTTGACTAATGCAGCACATTTTATACCAGTTAAGTCTACACATAAGACTGATGATATTGCAAAGATCTTCATGAAGGAGATTTTCAAATTGCATGGATTACCTAAGGAAATAGTCTCTGATAGAGATGTCAAGTTCACTTCCAATTTTTGGAAGGGGTTGTTTGCATATTTGGGTACAAAGCTAAACTTCAGCACTGCATACCATCCTCAAACAAATGGGCAGATAGAGAGAGTTAATCAGGTGCTCGAGGACATGCTTCACATGTATGTGATGGACAAACCAACCAAGTGGGAAGATTACTTGCACTTGGTAGAGTTTGCTTATAACAATGGACAGCAGGCATCCTTGGGGATGAGTCCATATGAAGCTTTATATGGGAGAAGGTGTGGGACACCTGTGACTTGGGATAATCCAGTGAACAAGGTTGTGCTTGGACTATAATTGCTCAAGGAAATGGAGCAAGAGGTTGTAAAGATCAGATAGAATCTGAAAGCAGCATAGGACAGACAGAAAAGCTATGCAGATAAGAATAGGGTGAATAGAGAGTTCAGTGTTGGGGATCATGTTTACCTTAGAGTGAAAGCAAAGAAGAGTTCCTTGAAGCTTGGAAGTTGTGCCAAGCTGTCACCAAGCTATTGTGGGTCGTTTGAGGTGCTTGAAAGAATAGGGCTAGTTGCATATAGACTTGCATTGCCTGCTAGTACTAGAGCTCATAATTGTTTTCATGTTTCTTTGCTTAAGAAATATGTACATGATCCTAACCATGTGATAAGTTGGGATGTGATTCAGGTGGAATCTAAGGGAGAGTTCTGAATCGAGCCAATGCGCATCCTCGACAGGAAGGTCACAATGCTCCGAAACTGGGCCATAGGGTAGGTAAAGGTGCAATGGGAGCACTACGAACCTGGGGAGGCTACGTGGGAGCTGAAGGATGCCATGCAGTTGGAACATCCATTTTTGTTCAATTCTGCAGAACACTGAGGCGATACCAGTGTAGCATTTTGTTCAAATTTTGTAAAGCATTGAGGATGGTGCTATTGAAGGGGCAGAAGAATGTAACACCCCAGTTTTGACCCCATTGCATTAAATGTACATGATGTATATATTGTAATGAATCATCGTGAGAAGCTAAAGGAAAAAGCCCGACCATTTATTTGATTGTGTTATGTTCGGCGATTGGAATCGTTGCCAATGGTATATCATGATATACAACACATATTAGTTTCAGCATCATGTAAATATGCATCTTTAATTAAATGAACCCAACCATCTATGCTCACTACAACCATAATGAAAAGGGCATAATCTTCCTAAGCATAAGGGGGGGATGATTAAACCTTGAACCTATGGGAAAAATCCATGTGTGAGCTGTTGAACCCTGTCTAATTTTCCCATCTTTCCTTGTCTTATCCAACTACCACCTTAAACGTTCAGCTGAGTAGTTGAGGTAGCTATTGTTTTGGGAGTGGGGGTGGCAAGATTGTCAGTCCTTGCCCCACCTGCACACTCCACCAGCAATGGAACCTCACGTCGGGAAAAGGAAGCGAACTTTGGAGGATTTCCACTCTCTCCATGATGATGTTGAACCACTCATGCACTTTCGACTCGCCATTCTCTCCATTTCCTGTTCATCCTCACGCATATGCAGGAATTGTTCATTCTCACACAGAGAAAACATCCTGTTTCTCATGTAGAGGATTTTTTTTCTGTTTGGCCTCCCACAGCTAGGAGAGGGAGCCGTTTCGACTGTCATTCATGTTTTCTATAGAGGGTTATTTGTGGTTCCTATATGGATTGTGTTCTGCGTGTATGATTTTCCTCATGCACAGGATGAGAGTCCGATTTCTTTCCCCAGTGCAGACTGTGTTATTATCTTCCGGATGCTTCATTCCATTATGGAGCTGTGGGCTGGGGTATTCCCCATGTTGTCCATTGCTGTTGTTTCCCCATATTTTGTTTGTTGTGTTGTTTCTACATGTTGGACTGTTGTAGGTTGTTGGGAGTTGTTTTGGCCATGATAGGGCCAAGAACGACCCAGGAGTTGTTTTCCTTACCCAAGCTGTGATTTGCTTGTGTGACTGCGTGTATGCAGTGGTTGGTCTTCAGACTGTGTTGGGAGCAAGGATGGGGGCTTGGTTTTCTTGATGAACCTAGTGTGTTTAGAAACCACACAGACAGAGCTGTAGGGTTGGATTTCTTCTCCACAACCCCTGAATAGCACTGGAAGGGATGTCAGGGCCTGAGGGACTGTGTAGCAGAGAAGGGACTGATTCCTTGTGTTGGGTGTGTGTGGGTGTCTTAGAACTCAGGCTAGTTCTGGTGTAGGTGTTCCCAGCTCTGTAATTGGCTAACCAGCTTAGCATTTAACCTTTCCCAGCTCCTTGACGGCCTGATAAACCTGACCATGTTGACTTGGTTGTCTTGTTGATGGCCTGATAAACCCAACTGCATTGGCTTGGTTGTGTTTTGTGTATCCTTGGCTATGTGTAAGCCTGCTTGTTCCTTATTCCTTGGGGAATCATGCCCAGCTCGGGGGTGGCAGCGTTGCTGAGAGATTAAGGAGCACACTGGCCTATGGTTGGGTGGAACATTGCAACAACGTAGCTGGTTGGGGGATGAGTTCTTTATGAGATAAGTAATCCTTACCATTTCGTCTCTGTATTTATATTTATTGTTTAATGAATATGGTGAACATGTTGAATTCTTGTATGAACGTATGTTTTCTTCCGATGTATGATAAATAATCATGTGTGCATGTTCTAGTTCAAAGCATTTTGTTTCAGTATTTTATGTACATACATGTTCATGGGGCTAGTTTCCCAGATAGTTAATGCCATGGTATCATCCTCTTCACCGGTTGGAGGGACGGGGATGTTACACAAGCATTCACCACTCCTTGATACTCGGCCTCTATTGAAGACAATGCTATGGTGACCTTCCTTTTTCTAGACCAGAAAATGGGGGCACCACCAAACATGAAGACATATCCAAAAGTAGACTTTCAATCAATAGAATCACCCGCCCAATCAGAATTTGTGTGTCCAACCAGCTCTAGCTTGGAGTTTGCAGCATAGTGAATGTCATAGGTCCTGGTTCCTTGAATATACTAGAGGATCCTCTTGGCTGCCTTCCAATGAAGATCATGGGGCTGCTGCATGTCTCTTGATATAGCATTCACGACATAACATATATCAGGCTGAGAATGTGTCAAGTACAACAAGCTACCAATCAACTGTCGATAAATAGTACAATCCATGGGAGGTGTGCTTTCTCCTTCTTCAAGGCTGATCCCTGAAAGGAAAGGGAATGGTGTAGGCCTACATTCAGCCATGTTAAACTTGACTAATAGGTTTGATATGTATTTGTACTGAGTGACCATTATCCCATTATAATTTTGCTCAATTTCGAGCCCCAAATGTTTTTTAAAGAGCCCCAAATCGCTCATTTCAAATGCATTGTAGAGAGCAGTTTTGATGGCTGAAATAGAAGAAACTGTGTTACCCGTGATCAGTAAGTCATCAAAATATAAAAAAATAATAATCAAATGAACATCATGCTGTTTTATATACACATTTGGATCTGATATACAACTTTGGAAGTTTTGCGAGAGAACGAAGGCATCCATCTTGGAATACCACTCTCTTGGGGCCTGTTTTAACCCGTATAGTGACTTATTTAGCTTGCAAACCAAAGATGGATCAGAGATGTATCCCTCAGGATGGTTCATGTATATCTCCTCATGAACATATCCATGCAAAAATGATAACTTAACATCCATATGATGCACTTCCCAGTGCTTAGATGCTTAAATTGCCAAAACTAGGCGGATGGAATCCATTTTTGCAATCGGTGCAAAAGTCTCATTGTAGTCCACAGCTTGGACCTGGGAGAAACCTTTTGCCACCATCCTTGCCTTATATTTGTATGTGCTTCCATAAGCAGCAACCTTGGTCCAAAACACCCACTTGCATTGAACCAATTTCCTTCCCGGAGGAATAGAAACTAGCTCCCAAGTAGTGTTTTTCTGAAGAGAATTCATCTCTTCATCCATGGAAACTTGCTGTCTCGAATCCTTACAAGAATGTTAGTAGGATTTTGGGTCTAAAATAATCATCAAATAACAAGTTTTAGACAGAAAATTATCAGGACAAGAGAGCACAATACCTGCTCTTTGGAAATCAAACCAAGTTCTCCTTGGATCATTCGGATTTCCAATGTTATCTCATGCGGAGGAGAGTGTCTGTCAGGCCCATGTTGGGATATGATTTTGTACTTCAGGTTCTGATTCAGCATATCATATTTGATGTACACTAATATAAAAAATTAGAGGATCCAAATCAGGGTCATCACCCCCAATTTCATCATCCAAATATTTAGTAGAATAGGAAGGAAATTCAGTAGTTTTCTCCTTCACTAGTTCCACCTCCTGAAGAGGCTCATCGAGCTTGACACTCCTTTCGATCATGATCTGTTTTGTTTCTATATCTAGCAGATTGAAAAAAATTGATTCATTAGGATACCCAATAAGCAAACATTCTGTGCTTTGTGGTTGCAAATCCCTTCTTTTATCAAGTGGAATTCGGGCCCATGCAGTGGACCCAAACAACCGCAGGTTCGACACATCTGGCTTGTGTCCGAGGTATGCTTCAAAAGGGGTATTCCCTTTCATGGATGAGTGTTCCACTCTATTTTGAATGTATACTATAGCATTCATGGCTTCATCCCACAAATTTTCATCCAACTTATTTGATTCCAACATACAGGTGGTCATCTCCTTGAGACACTGATTCTTCCTTTTCGCTACATCGTTCTGCTGGGGAGTGTAGGGAATTGAATGTTGGAACTGAATACCAATTTGGGAGAATATGTGCAGAAAATAATTAGTTACATAATCCCTACCATTATCAGATCTTAAGATCTTGATCTTAATCCCATATGCATTCTCGATCAAGGCCTTTGGTTCAGTGAATTTTTCACCGTTTCAGACTTCTTTTTGAGAAAGAAGACCCATGTGTACCTGGAAAAATCATCAATAAAAGTCAGAAGATACCTTGATCCATTCATGGATGTGATAGGCATGGGAATGCTGATATTATAATGTATCAGCCCCAAGATGCAGGTAGCTCGATTTTCCTTCCCCCGATCGAACTTGTGCTCAGAGTGCTTTCTAACAACACAGCCCTTGCAAATTCCAGTGGTTGCCTTGATGATTGGGAGGCCTTCAACCATGGATTTTTTCTGTAATTGCTGCAAGTATTTGAAATTGAGATGGCCAAACCTATCATGCCAAATTCTACTAACTTCATTTCCATGAGTCAGCAATGCGGTGGGCCTTGCATCCGCCACAAAGTGGGAAAACTCATAGGCTTTTGCATGATGGTTTGGAAGGCCTTTAGCAACAAGTTTCGCAGATGCAAGTTTCATTATCTCAACATCATCTAGGATGAAAGATACTCTCTTAGGAACTCTTATATGTGTCATATGATAGACACTAAGGAGATTTGATGCCAGAGATGAAACATACAAAACATTTGAAAAATAGCCATTCTCAAGATCAACCATAACTTGTCCTTCTGAAATGATGGTGGATTCATCTCCCATGTGGATGGGGATGGATTTTCCAGTATCCAAAGATGAGAAGGAGTCTCTTTCAGCCATCATGTGATATGAAGCTCCAGAATCTATCAAGAGTGCTTTGGACTTCGAAGTGCTTTCCATGAGGGCATGACCTCTTTCATGCTATGGCTCCCGATCTTGTTGATCTCTCCTCTGAAATATTTTCAGAAGATTGATGTGATTTCTCTCAAGGACAGAGGTAGCTTCATCAAGCTTCTTTTTCATGCAGGCATGTTCAAGGTGGAAGCCCTTATCGTAGTATGAACACTTGACTTTTTCCTCTCCATGATGCCCTTTTCCTTTGTTCTTGTTTGAGTCGGAAGACTCATCATGCTGCTGGTTTTCAACTTTAGGCTTAGGAGCTTCGAATTTAGTTTTTGGGTTCTTTTGCTGCTTTCCTTTACCCTTCAGATCTTTGGGCCCCGAGACATGGAGGGCTTGATCATGGGAGGATCTGATGATCCCCATCTAGAAAATCTTATCATGCTCACTTGTTAGGGACTCAATGAAGGCATTGAGTGTAGGCATCTTCCATCCAGGGGTTGTGAGCTTCCTCGCATGGAATGTAGAGACAAAAACTAAATAATCAGCTCCAAGTTTGGAGAGTATGGTGAGGATGAGCTAATCATCCTCCTTTTCCACTTTTAATTGCTTCAACAGTAAGACAATGTGCTTGAACTTTGTGAAAAGGTCACTCAAGGTCTCAAAATTGGAAGCCTGGAGAGACATCAATTCATTTTCAAGCTGGTAAACTCTCAAATCATCCCGCTTTCCATACAGGGTTTCCAATTTGTCCCAAATTTCCTTTGGATTCTTCAATCCCGAAAGATGGAAAAGAAGATCCCAGGAAACAAAGAGGCACAAGAATCTGAAAGCTTCATCCTTCTTGTTCAAGAATCTAGCTTTGTCTGTCACAAAAGCAGGCTCTTGTTCAGTGTCCATAGTGACCCTATAGATTCCTCTGGCATGTAGCTGGATCTCCATGTCTCCTTTCCATGAGTGGAAATTGAATGGAGTCAAAAGATCTACGAAATAAGCCATCTGAATCTGCTGGAGCGAATGCTTTAACCTGTTAAAATTTTGAAAATCAAAACAAAAAGGGCACTGTAAGGTTAGACAACCTGCACATTTTATGCTTTCATCACACAGAGCATAGTCAATCAAGAAAGCTTGATCAACAATTTCCTTACTTGGGGTATTAAGTGGTAAGCCTTGGCTTCTGGTGCAGTGCTGGATTTTTGAGCTATTGCTCAATTTTCATGCAAGATCTGTCAAAAACCTTGTTTTTGAGAGAACTGAGCTTCATCTCGCCATGAGCTCTGATACCATATTAATCTGTCACAGTAATATAGGGACTAAAACATAGTCTCATAAGAGATTTCAGACAATAAGGCATGAAAATGGTGTAATAGTGCTACAAAATGAGTAGCCTCTCTATATAATCAATAAAGAATGAGTAATACAATACAATGATCATGCTAGAAGCATGAATGACAAAAAAATTCAAATTCCCAAGGAGGTCATTCGAATTGAATGAGTGAGTCTATCTTAACTAAATGTAAGCCAATGGTTAACACTCAAGTTAACCACTGATCAAAACCCTAATTGACTCAACTGAGCCCTAACTAAAGTCGGAGTGCAATAAATAGCTGATTCTAACTGAAAGTAGCTCAGACACATGTCATTGCAAGCCAACCAATAAGTGGTAGCACATCAATGACTCCAATGAACCCCGATAAGGTTAACTGAAGTGTAACTGACCATTAGAAGTGGTTGGAGGCGTCCCTGTTGACTCCAGTTCATTAAATAATCAATTGAATGAAGGAAATTTCCTTCACTGCTCTATTTAGCTGATTGTAACCATCAGTTAGAAATATGGGGTATTAATGACACTCAGATCACCCCCGGAGTGCTCCAATTATCCTCCCCGAATGTAGGAGAAGGCTAAGTTAGCCTCCTTGACTGAAGGTAGGCATGGGTGTGCTCATGCTGATGTCATATAGTGCTCCTCTAATGTAAATTATGTCAATAAAACTTAGGATAGTGGTTTAACTAGGACAAATTGACCAAAATGAGTGTGTATGGTGGTAAATGTCTCCAACAACATTCTCAAAATAGGGTTACCCCATCTCCTCTATGATCAACATCCCTCGGTTTCAAGACAGATGTTTTGGGTTCGCGGGTGGAGTACCTAGGGGCTAGTTTTGCAGGGTCCATTTGGCGATACAAACCCGAGACAGGGATGTGAACCATACCCCCAAGTTTGGTTACCCATACTAATTAGCTTATAAATATATTATTTGTAAGGAGTTCCCTCCTACCAAAGATTGTATTGAAAGATTACAACAAAAGATTATTAAAATAGGAGAGTATGACTTCAACTCCTGGACTCTATCTCGTTTTACTCTCTCTGGGTGTTGATCATCTTTCCCTTGCTGATCTCTAGATCTTGCCTTTGTCCCGCAACATTCTTGCAACCATAGTCCCCAAAAAGTTGTCTCCCAGTTGCTGCTTTGGATTCTTGACCCCACTAATATATGTGTAAGCTTCACAACTAGTAAAGAAATGGTGCTTTGTGTGCACCTCTTCTTTCCCACAAATCTGGAATTTTTTCTTACCCCATAATTCCTTTGTTTGTGCCCACCTCCCTGTTCACATCTTAATTTATGACAACTAGTCCTGAGTCCTCAACGATGCTATTTGTTGTTTTTCTTGCCAAGGGATTTTGAATTTCCAGTAGTTTTTGTTTTTTATCTCTCCATGTGCATTGAACAGGTGTATATGGTATTGTTTCTCCCTCTCTATGAGCCTCCTTCATTTACCTACCTTGAAGCATTCTTGTATATTTAATTTACTAATTTTAGGTCCTTCCCATCTGCTAGGAAATGCTTCTCTTCTTTTCACCTCTTAATCCATGATTTTGGTTGAACTCTGATGGGTGTCTATGCTTGCCACATGCTATCTATACAAAATCAGTCTTCTTAGTGCATCTAAATATGTGGTATAAATTCTTGTGTCAGCCAACAAAATCTCATAGAGTTCTCCTCTTTACTATGAAAAAGTTTGTTATCAGGTGCGTTTGTACTCTCTCCTTTTGTTTTCATTTATATTTACTTGTACTTGGTCCAGACCATGTCCCTATTCATTACATCTGTTGTTCTACACTTGTTTTGGAGTGTGAGGATCACTTTCCATCCTCCTTGAAGTCTCTTCCTTGTGCACATGTCCCAATTCATCCCCTTGTTGAATTCCAACCTTAGATATTTGCATTTTGTAATTATGGGTTATTTTTCAGCAGTTTCCCTCCTTGTCTGTTTTTGTGTCCTCTTGGTTTGTTTTTGTGTCCTCTTTACAATTCTGTCTTGAGTTGTGAGGGTGGGCTGTGTTTCCCTATTTCCTGTGAGGTCATGAGTGGATGACAACAACTTGTGGGATTTGGAGATTGTAAAGTCGGTTATCTTTTTTATACACTAACTATTGGATGAAATAATGTTGTACTCCACTACTCTCTGTTAGGTTAAAATGAGCATCATTAAATAACAATATGCGAGAAAATAAACATTGCAAGCAACATTCAAGATAGACACACAATATACCTTGGAAACCCCATGCGGGGAAAACCAACACCAATGAAGATCTTCATTACATGGCCAAAACCGGCCATCTGGGCCAAGTGAGCTAGCCACCGCTCACCTCTAGGCCACTTTACAATGGAGCCTCCTCAAGCCTTATAAAGGCTTAATCACATGCAATACCATGGGACAATACCATGGGCTACAACAAACCATGTGCTAGACCTAAACCAACTTTGACTCGATCTCAAGTCAAGGTTAACCCTAACAATCCCCCCTTTAAACTTGAATTGGATTAATCACCAACTCCCCTCAAATATTTACTGAGGGATCTTACATACACCCCCCTATCACCTAGGTCTATCTGTCGACTTTACCAGTGAGTTACCAGGGGTATGCATGCCTTACCAGGTCTTACAGCCATATTCCCATTTACATGCAAACCGCGCCATTACATTTTTTTTTCATGTGCCTTCATGGTGACTACACCATCACCATCCATTGCTTCATCCTCTCGCTTTCCATGCTTTCTTTCTTGATCATATTTTTCCATGCTCCCTTTGTACCTGCATCCAAACTCTATCATTGATGTCCATATAAAGAAAAATCCATCTACCGGTTTACATGGGTCATCGGCAGCTGTAACCACCAGTTCTCTAGGAATTCTCTTCACATACATGGCTCATCAATATTGGTCCCAAAAACGAGATTAAACCATCTCACATTTCTCCCACAATCGAAGACTCAACCTCTCCGATCCACATCAAGCTAGGCTACGAGTACACCTGCCACCCTCGTACCTACCTAGTCGTTCATTCCACACTTGATGCAACATCCCTTCTTTTCACATAAGAGGGATACCTTGTGCTTTTAGCATCCAGATAAATCCAAACTTGCCTACAGCTAAGTTTCACATGGACCAAAAAATTACTGCTAGGGTGTCGGGTACCACCGAACATGCACCCCATAATTTGATTCAACATAGAAACACCAACGAGCATAACCAAGCCAAACCATGGCTCTCATACCAGTTGTTAGGTTAAAACGAGCATCATTAAATAACAATATGCGAGAAAATAAACATTGCAAGCAACATTCAAGATAGACACACAATATACCTTGGAAACCCCATGCGGGGAAAACCAGCACCAATGAAGATCTTCATTACATGGCCAAAACCGGTCATTCGGGCCAAGTGAGCTAGCCACCGCTCATCTCTAGGCCACTTTACAATGGAGCCTCCTCAAGCCTTATAAAGGCTTAATCACATGCAATACCATGGGACAATACCATGGGCTACAACAAACCATGTGCCCAAACCATGTGCTAGACCTAAACCAACTTTGACTCGATCTCAAGTCAAGGTTAACCCTAACAATCTCTTCTCTTATGCTTGTAATAAGCAACTTCTCTGGATCCTTTCTTACTTCTCTAGCCCATTGCATGTAAAAAATCCACTATCAGTGTTAATTCATAAATCCTTCTCCATGTGTATACTTGACAGTTCCACATAATCAATGTTCAGTCTGTCTTGGGTCATTAGGGATTTGTTTCCCTTTTTTCCATGTAAGTTTTGGAACTATATGATTAAGGATATTATGGTCTCATGTAGGTGTTTATCATGGATCAGAATATTTTAGTGAGTGTAAGGGTCTGTTTCTTAATAAAAAATATGTTTGCATTTGTTGTTACTTGTTGAGGTTTGAATTATATTCACATTTTCCACTATTTTAGTTGTCTCTCTAGTATTGAGGTTTGGGTTCTTTTTTTGATAAAATAATGCTTGCATTTTTTTATAAGAGGTAAACTATCTACTCCTATGCACAAGAATATTCACGGTGATGGAGATAGCTTAACTCATGGCCACCATATTGTACGTTTAACAAAACAGTAAGAAAAACCATATAGACTAGAACCTTAGAGGGAGTGTTGAACTAGAGAGACTTTGTACTAATATTTGCACCTGCTTGGGAAATGAGGTTGTTGACTGGTAACATCCTAGCTCTCTCAAGTGTGACCCTTGTCCCCTTGTTCTTTGCATTCCTCTGACCCTTGCTCTGATCTTTGGATGGTGTTTAGTAGGCAATAATAGATTTCATTAATTTGTGGAAGGTATTTGAGGATGGTGCATGTTGAATGAGCAAGTATCTAACATTTTTTCTCCTTGAGAAACTCATGTATGGGGTGGGGTTCCAAATTCCAATTCCTTGTCAATTTAGTTGCTATTAGTTGCAGCTCTTTTGGATTAAACCTTTTCTTCCAACTTCTCCAACTTTTGGATTGTGGTGGTTTTGTATCTACCAGTGAACTCTTATGCTATGTGAATTACTTCAGAGTTGTGGCCCCGTGTGGGAGCCCTTGATAGTAGAGCCAAATAATAGAGAAGCCCCCTGGCTAGACATGATGGAAGATACTTACCTAGTCACCCCTTTCATCTGTACACTAAAAATTTGTATCCTCATTTTGTTACTTTGTTAACAGGGGAGGGTAAGAATATGCCACTACTTTTTTTCTTGATGGAGAGCTCACATACAAGTGAGCTCAGCCCAAATGAAAATTACGTCAAGGCCAAACATGAAGCCCAACAAGTGGGATCTGTAAATGGCAATGCAAATGAGGTTAACTGGTGTGATAAAATAAGATAAGATAACTTTATCATTGTTCGGCTAATGACCAAAAAAGTAGGTCAATGGGGTTGTTGAGTACAATTATGGTGTTACAAAGCTGGAGTACCAAAAGGTATACTATAAAAGGAAATATTTAGTAAAGATTTGCATGGCAATGCAAGGTCCTTACAAAGACATCATTCTAAGGTGCCTTATTTTGGATATACTAAGGAGAAAATACAACTCCATAAAATCTCTTTTTAAGTATTTTATTGGATCTTACTGTATGAATCTCCTGCCCTATGTTTGGAAGGTGGAGGACTTTAGGAGTCCTCCTACATTTTTGTCTTGGTGTGGGTCCAATTCCACCACTTCCTCCCTTTCCTTCTTCAGGTATGTATTTTGTAGATCAGGATAGGTATCCTTAACCGTAATCCATTTTTGCTCTAGAGCACTCCACTCTTTCCACTGTGACTTCCACTGAACTTATCCTATTCATGCTGTTCCTTTGTCCATGCTGTGGAGATTGAATTTGATTGGGAGATCCATAATTCTCCATAAATATCTTCCCTGAACTATATTTTTCTCATCATTCCCTGTTTAGCTTTTGTTTGGAGGCAGATCAAGATTGGTGGGGATTGATATCCTCCTCTTCTTGTCTTACCCTAAATGAATGTTTAATTTTCCAATATGTAGGACTGTTTGGTGTTATTTTGGCACCTTTTGCAGAGGAATATTCTTTCCCCTTGACCCAACATGCATTCACCATTCATTATATTTGGAATTTTGATCACCAAAATATGGAGAAAGAGGTTGAGTACATTTATACCTACACCTTACTGGCTCAGAAGGCTTGTTTATCTCAAGCATATAACATTGGTGCCCCTACATGAATGTTGAACATACCCACTATGGAGGACTATGTCAAATGTTCTCAGTATGGAGGACTGTAGACTGTAGTATGGAGAAAATAATGCTTGTATGTTAAATTCGCAAAAATGATAAATGTTTTTCATTTTATTTTGGTTGGAGCAATTGTTTCCATGCTTGTTTTACTTTAGTCAAGTATTTATATAATTTTAGCTATTATTTAATATTCTTACTGTCTTCGGCTTCTTATGTAGACCTAGATACTTGTATGGCTATTTGTTAATGAACGCAATGAGTTTTTTGCACAACTTATTCAGCTTCATTGATGGTTGGGGACCTATTTTGTACAAGATATTATCTAGTAGATATTGTTTGTGATGAATTTTAAATGTTTTTTTTTAAGAATTGTGGTGGATGTGAGATGTTGTTTTCTATTATTTATTTGTCTTGGTTGATGCTTATCAGCTCTTCTATATTTCTAACATTGTTTTCTGTGGACAGCATAAGATATTATACATATACTGAAAATTATTAGGAGCAATATAAATAGTAAATAGCATAATGTACAAATATTAAATGCCTAAAATATTAATATATAATCCATTCTAGTCATTTTCTTCAATGTAGTTGTTACCATTTTACTAGTATGGCTTAAATGATTTAGATTTTGTTTTCAATGTCATCTAGATTTTGCAGTGATAGCAAGGTTGTTGAACTTGTAATCCAGGGAGATTTACCTCGTCATAGGGATAAAGATGATAGTAATTGTTACCATTTTTTCCTGTGGACATCATAAGATATATTAAATAAACTGAAAATGAATAGTGCCAATATAAGTAGCCAATAGCACAAAGTCCAAAGATTAAATGCCTAAAATATATAATCCAGTGCAATCATTTTCTTTAATGTAATTTCTACCATTTTACTACTCTGGGTGCAATGATTTATCTTTTTTCTTTCAAAGTCATCTAGGTATAATTTTACAGTGATATCAGGGTTGTTGAATTTGTAATCTCGTGAACTTTCTCTAATAGGGATCCTTAATCAATACACTATTCTGGGGTTTTCAGCAATGTATCCATTATGTATTTATTTATTACTGTGTATAGAATTGCTGAGATCTAGAGACCATTTGAGGATTGATCTTAACCAAAACATTAAATCTTGAGTATATTTCTGAGTGTTCAATTGTATGATTCATTATTACATGTATTGCTGTTAATGAATTCTCTTCAACATGCACACTTGAGTACACACAATGAGTAATAACATGGATCTATGATACTGAGCCTTGGGCCATTTGAATTTACAAGAAAAAATGATGTGAATGGATTCACCATGATAATGAATATACATAAGTCAGCTTTATGTGAATGCTAGATATTTCTTTTAAATTGGTGTGGATGTCTTTCTCATTATAACAATATTCTTAGCTATTGTTAATAAATGTTGCAGCCTTCTGTTTGTTTTAGAAGTTGTTGTAATTCATTTCTTTATATCATGTGTATTTTAGTGCTGTAAATAGCGTTTTGCAAAAGCTTGTAAGTTTAATTCAAGTCCCTCCTAGGACAAGAAAGACTATCACCTCAGCAGCTATTGTATACCATTTAGCCAAGCAGGTTCAAGGCCAAGTAACAAGTGAGATCTTTCATGGATTGTTAACCAATGCTAACTGAATTGTCATTATGTTTTAATATTCAAGGGTTGTACTTCATTACAGAGGCCTTACCCATCTTTGGTCTAATTCTACTTCCATTAGTGACTATACTAGGTGCCTTCTCTTTTATAGAAGATATAAACTCGACCATTCTAGATTGCTATTATTACTTTCCAGGATCTTGAGCTCAGGATCTGACCTATTTTTGTCAACAATTGACATTAATATAATTTCAATTCATTTATGTGATTTAGGTCTTGGTATGTGCTCCAAGTAATGTTGTTGCTGATCAAATTGTAGAGAAAATTAGTGCCACGAGTTTGAAGGTGTCCTTGCTATCATGTATCTAATTATATAAGTGCATTCTTAAAAATGTTTTCAAATACATGTTTTGAATCTCTCGTGCAAGGCTTTCTACTTTTTGAAGTCTGATAATAGGAAACGTGCATAAGATATTTTTTGGCTATATTCTAAATGCCAGATTAATATAACACAGAAGTTTCATTGCTTTGACATTACAGGTTGTCATACTATGTGCAAAATCAAGGGAGGCAGTGAGTTCTCTAGTTGAACATTTAACACTGCATTATCAGGTTGTTTTTTCAGAGTCTTACCATCATATTTTCTGTCTATTTTTTTGTGTTCTAGTTTTTACCTAATCCCAAGGCATTTACATACTGTGTTTCTTTGTAAAATAATTACAAGTTAGGCACCTTGACACTTCAGAAAAAGAATTGAATTGTACAAACTTCAACAGTTGAAAGATGAACAAGGTATGGAAAGTCCAATCCATTCATAAGTTATGTATTATTTGTAGATTAGGAATATAATATTTACCCTCTAAAGATTTGCTAGCCAATTGTTGATATTATTTAAGTGGATGTGTGTATGATGCTTTTGTCAAATTGGAATCAATTTCTTGTTTGGTGTCGAAAGCACTCCTAGGGTTGGTTGTTGTATATGCTTTGAATAAATTCAGGTGGATGTATTTTCTTGTTAGGTATCTCATTTATTTTAAAGTATGCTAACAAAGAGGCAGATATCAAAGGAACCTTTTGTAATATCTAATTTGGCCAAGAAAATTACTCTACTTGAGCAAGTTTGAGCTAAATGAAATGTTCTATGTATTGTTTTGGTAATGAATTCTATTAATTACTACAAATGATACATTTTTTAAAATCGCATATAGGTGAGCTTTCAAGTGCAGATGAAAAGAAATAAAAAGCACTCAAGAGGGTGAAAGAAAGAGAAATAACTCAAAGTATTGATGTCATCTGTTGTACTTGTGATGGTGTGAGTGATCCCAGGCTATCTAATTTTAGGTTTCGTCGGGTAGTACTAAATTTTAGAGTTGCAAGTGGGATTACTACATATTAGTATGAGTTTTTTTAGTTGTTTGATCACCTAAATCTTGGGTTACTATTCAGGTCCTTCTTGGCGAATCAACTCGGGCTACTGAACCAGAGTTCCTGATTCTTTTAGTTCTTGGAGCAAATCAAGTAATAACCTAATCTAGCCTCGTAGAGTTGCCATCGGAGATATTATGTAATGAGAAAATGATTTCCATTGTATCTTCTTTTGCAGAACTTATTATTGTACAATAGAAAATATAATATAGGATTGACATGCAAGTTGATCTTTTTCTTGTTAAATTTAGGTGGTGCTAGTTTGGGATCATTGCCAATTGGGTCCTGTGATTATGTGCAAGAAAGAACAATATTTGTTTGAGTGACTTGTACTGTTGAGTGTCAAGCCTTTTAGGTTACAGGTGAGATTGTTATTTGTATTTTTGTTTGTTTGAAATAATCACACATTCTTTCCTTTTAGGCAAATATAGGAAGCAGTCAAGTGTACTTCAAATTTTCTAGATTGTGTTTGTTAATAAGCATTTTGAAGCAAACAATTGTCTAACCTTAAAGAGACGTGGCAAAGCTACTAATGTGATGTTTGTTCTCAAATATTACCTTCGTAGTGGTGATTTTTTTCCTTGTCTTTATTACTTTTCCTATGGTGCACTTCAAGAGTGCACTTGTTTTTTATAATTATTTGTATCAGTCTAGTTGTGGCTATATCTAAGGCAGGTTGGACAGAGATAAACTTACAAACATGATTGAATTTTTTACACTGATTTTCATGTCAATGTGTCAACTATAATGTTGCATATGATTTTATTATTCCATTAAACTCTTTTTGAAATATGTGTTGAATTTCTTTTGCTTCCTTATTTTGGTAGCCTTCAGACTTCTATAAAAATATGTTTCATTTTCTAGAATTGGCTGATATGGTAGCTTATGCTATGCAACACTGAGTCTAAAATATTTCACTTTCATGCATTTTTATATTGTCACTGATAGATTATTTTATGAATTGCAAGGTTCGCTTACCTTATTTGACTTTTACTTTGCTTGATTTCATATAATGATATTTTTTGCATATATTTAGGCACGCCAATAGATATTTCATAAATTGGTTGACTTAATTGGTATCACATCCATCACAGAGGTATTCCATTCTCTCTGGTAACATGAATGGATATGCCAGATAGGGAAAATTGTACATAGCTCTCAAGAATTAGTTTATAATAAATACTAGTTACTGATAAGTTGTAATAGTAATAATTATGTAGTTTGTAGATTGCTATATATCATAAATTTGTTTGAATATCATCATTGTTAAGAAATAACAACTTCTTAAAGGGTGCTATCTCAATGGTAGAGCACCTTCCTAATTATAGGCAGGAGGTTGGTGGTTCGATTCCTCTGTGCCCTATCATAAATTTGTGACTACAAAAACGACTAAATTCGCATATATATGACTATTAGTAGCTAATTTCCCGTATCTTAGTCATATTTAAATTAATCATTAATATTTTATCATCTAGTAGTTTATTTAGTCGTATATTTGGTCATTAATTGTTGCAATCAATGACTAACTCAATAACTAAATCAATGACTAAATCCGTGACTAAATCATTGACTAAATCATTGAATATCAATGACTAAATCAATGACTAATAATTCAAGCTATTAATGACCAAGTGAAATATGAATAGCTATAAGATACTGGAAATTAGCTACTATTAGTCGCCGACTCAAAAATAGTTATTTATAGCATGATTTTAGTCATTTTTTTAATCATTAATTTCTCATTTTGTACTATTGTGTCATTTAAATACAGTTACAACCTATCTAGTTATAAAATGTTTACGACCCCATTTTTTACCAAAGCTAAGTTCTGACTTAGGTAAATTCATTTTTTGAACTTTGTTGTATGCTTTAGTTATTTGATAGATTACTTTGTAGAAATGAGCCTTACAGGCCCCAAACCTGTGACCTGGATTAAAATTTCTTACATGGTAACTTATATGGAATTTTTTTCCTTTTTTAGTACTATAATACCCTATTATAATTTGATACAGATTTTTTATTTGGTAATATGTTTAGATTGAATCAACTATTGCATTAGTTGTACAATATTTAACCCTAAAACTTTTTTTTTGTAAAGTATAAGCCTTTCGGGTGTATGAGAATAATACTTGTGTAAGTTATAATTACAATAATCCTTACGACTATATAATATTGATACTAAAACTGTATACATTATTAATCCTTGTGGCAGTAAGAGATTAGTACAGGGTAAGATTATTATTTAGATATATTTTATCTTCTTATGTGTCTTGAACTCTGGTTGGAAGCCATCGTGTTTTTAGATTAGAATTTGTTTGAGAAGAGGGATTACTATGTTTCAAGTTGAGAAAATCCTAACTATAAATAAGTTCAATGTTTGGATAAATCGATGATAGGTCTATTATGTAACTTCTTGGATAAACCACAAGGTTCTAATCTCTTAGAAAAAAAATTAGTGAGCCTCCTGCTCATTCGATGGTATATATAAGCTTGCCTTGGTATTTGGGTCAATTTTGCAATTAAATGAGCCACCTGTTCAATTCCTCTTTTCTTGGGAACATAACCACAATTATAGGGATGTTTCCTCCTGCAACATCTAGAAAAGTGAATGTTGTTATTGCCATTTGTCATTTTGGCCTTCTACAGCAAATCATTCCTCCTAGTGGGTCAGTGAACAGTCTTTAACAGTCTTCTTTCGATAGGTGTCTCTTCTTTTAATGATTAAATAATAAAATAATTCAATTACAGTAATATTTGACCATCCTTGGTCAACAACATAATACTTTATAATAACTTTTAAAGTAATGTCTTCTCAAAAATAAAATAAAAATTTAGTTCTAGGTGGGTTACAAACACCCCCTCTTAAGTTCAACATCGTCCTCGATGTTGCTTAAGTATCATCTGAGTCTTCTTGGAACAAAATTGGATATGCATCCCACATATGACTCTCCAATTCCCAGGTTGCTTCATCTATCCAAAGGTGCATCCATTTCACCTTTACTTGTCCAATGGTGCAATTCCAGAGAAAAATTTCTCTCTTATCGAGGATACAATCCAGATCCACCTGAAAATATCCTTTTGGTTCTACCTGAATAACATTCCAATCAATTACATGAGTAGCATCATGCACATACTTTTTCAATATAGAAATATGAAATATATTATATATTTTGAGATTAGGTGGCAAAGCTAACTGATAAGCCACTGGTCCAACTCTTGACAATATCTCAAATGGTCCACAATACGTGGGTACTAAATTAGCACAACTCCCCAAGTTAAAGGAGTTTTTTCTCGATTTTACCTTGAGAAACACATGCTCACCTACTTGGTATTCTTTGTGATTTATTTTAAGGTCTGCATGACTCTTTTGTTTGTCCTATGCATTTTTTAGATTTCTTTGTATCTGTTTCACTGTAGTTCCATTTCTTTTAACTAGTCAGCTCCTAACATTAATCTATCAATTGGATTACTCCATGAAATGGGAGTATTGCATTTCCTACCATACATTACTTCAAAAGGACTAAATTTAGATGAAGCTTTATAATGATTGTTATAAGAAAACTCAACTAAGTTTGGATATTATTCTCATTACTTTGGATGATCCCTAACATACATCCTTAACATATTTTCTAAAACTTGATTTACTCTTTCTGTTTGTCCATCTGTTTGCGAATGATAAGTGATACTAAAATTTAACTTAGTGTCCAATCCTTTAAATAATGAATTCCAAAAATTACTAGTAAACTTAGGATCCCTGTCACAAATTATTGTCTTAGGAATTCCATGCAAATGAAATATTTCCTTCATAAAAATATCAACAATATTAGCAGCCTTATAAGTAGTTTTAACATGTATAAAATGAGCTTCCTTGCTAAGTTTGTCTACCACTACCATCACATAATAATTTGCTTTTGATTTTTAGGCAATCTTGTTATGAAATCAAGGATGATAGTTTCCCTTTTCCAATCAAGGATTGGTAATGGTTGCAAAAGACCCGCTGAGTGTCAATGCTCATCTTTAACCTAATGGAATTCTATATAGCTAGATATATACTCATCCACTTCATTCTTCATATTGGGCCATAAATAATATTTTCTTAACATTGTTATCATTTTTTGGTAACCAGGATGTCTTGAGTAAGGAATCTTATGTATTTCATTTAAGATCAACAATATAATTTATGGTACATTAGGTACATATAATCTGTTTTTATACAGCATTAAACCTTTTTCATTCAAACTGAAATCTATTTTATATTTTCTAATTCATTTTCTGTAACTTTTTCACTCAAATTTTGATAATCCTTATCCATTTTTACTCCATTTTTGAATTTATCGTCCACTTCTATTTTATAGCTGCTAACAGCAGCTATAAAATTCAGATTTGCATTTCTTCTTAAGGCATCAGCTACCTTATTTTCCTTTCTTTTTATATGTTTAATTTAGAAATTGTATTCGCTAAGGAAAGCTAACCATATTGCTTGCCTAACGTTCAGATTTTGTTGATTAAACGAGTATTTTAAACTTATGTTGTCAGACATTAATAAAAGTCTTCTACCGATTAGATGATGGCGCCACATTTTTAAAGCATGTATTATAGCAACCAACTCTAAATCATAGGTAGCATAATTCTTTTCATGTATTTTTAACTTTCTTGACTCATATGCTATTACATGACCTTCTTGCATTAATACTCCACCTAGGCCCTCATTGCATGCATCAGTGAATACAACAAAGTCCTTATTTGGATATGTTATTTTTAAGATAGGTGTAGTAGTTAATAATCCTTGTAACTTATTAAAAATTTATTCACATTTAAATCCCATACAAACATTTTTCCCTTTTTCTGTAAGGATCTTATGGGATTCGCGATCTTCGAGAATCATTCTATGAATTTTTCGATAATAACTTGTAATCCCCATGAATGATCGTACATCTGATACATCCTTAGGAACATGCCATTCAATTATTGCTCTTATCTTATCAAGATCCATTGATATCCCTCCCTTGGATATTGCATGGCCTAGAGACTGTATTTAATCCTTAAAGAATTCACATTTACTGAATTTAGCGTACATTTTGTGTTCTCTTAGAACCTATAATATTATCTATAAATGTTCATCATGTTATTCTTGTTTTTTTGAATAAATTAGTATGTCATATATGAATACAACTAAAAAATTAACCAAGTACTTACTTAAGATGTTATTCAATAAACACATAAAAGATGTTGGAGCATTCGTTAGCCCAAATGGCATAACTACAAACTCATAATGCCAGTAACGGGTTCTGACTACATTTTTAAATATATCTTCATCTTTAATTATGACCTGATGATATCAAGATCTCAAGTCTATTTTTTAGAATATAATTGCTCCACATATATGATCAAACAGATCATTTATGTAGGGCAATGGATACCTGTTTTTAATTGTCATCTTGTTTAACTGATGATAATCTATGCATAAACATAAGGTATGGTATTTATTTTTAACAAATAAGACATGTGGTCTCCAAGGGGATACACTTGGTCTTATGTAATTCTTATCTATTAGATATTGTAGTTGTAGTTTTAATTCATAAACTTCTAGGATGTTCATCCAGTAAGGAGCCTTTGAATTGGGTACAACTTCTAGTACTAATTCAATAGTAAAATGCAATTCTCTTTTTGAAGGTAATTCTGGAATCTCTTCCATGGATACATCTGAAAATTCTTTTAAAATTGGTATATCATCAAATTTTAGTTTATCTTCTTTATTCAAGTGTTCATCATTCATTACATGTACAACAAAAACTTTGCAACCTTTACATACAAACGTTTTCATTTGCAAAGCTAAAATATGTCCAACAAAAAAGTTTCTAGGTATTCTTTTTACTATAATTGTTTCTCCTTTTCCATCTAAGAATGTAAATTCTTTCTCAAAACAATTTAAAACTACTCTATGTTTTTCCAGCCAATCCATACTTATTAAAACATCATAAGACCCTAGGGGTAATACATTTAATTTTACTTGAGTTTTGAATTGACTCATAAAAATTTCACAGTCTTCGAGATAGTTAACTACCTTTCTCTTGGTTCCTGTAGCTAATTGAACCAACCAAGATTTTTCAAACTTTTTCAAATGCAATTTACAACTTTCTACTATACTAAGTGACACATAGCTTAAACTAGCACCTGGGTATATCAAAATAGAAATGGGTTTATTCTTTATCATACCTTTTATTTCCACCATGTATGTTTGGTGATCATCTTGTCAATTCTCCAAGGCTGCATTAATCCTAGGAATATCGTTTGCTATGTCACCAACAGTTGTTTCTTCCTGTATTGTATGCACATTGTTGAAATTCATCTTTCTGTTTGGACAATCCTTTGCATAATGAGGTCCATTAAATTCCCATCATTTTACAAGTTCTCTTTGTTCATTATTTTTAACATAATTGTTAGGTATATCACCATTCTTTGATGTTTTAAAATTATGTTGTGTTTTACTTTTTAAGTTTGTCCCTTGGTAAGTATTCTTAGAATATTTCCGGGAACTGTTTCTGAAATTTCTGTTGGACTTAAAGCTTGTTCTTCTTTGTTCAAAGTTATTAGTTCGTTTACCCTTCCAGTTAGGTACACCTATTTTTTATTTTTTCTTTGTTTATAACATAAATTAGCTTTCCTCATTGCGTCCTCAAGGGTTTTTGGATTATCGCATTCAATTCTTTCTTTGAAGCTAAGAGGAAAATAAATTAGAAATCTCTCTATCTTAGGATTTTCATTGATAAAATAAGGTACGTATCATAATAAACTTAAAAATTTACTACTTAGTTCATTCATAGACATTGAACCTAGATTAATATCGTAAAATTCCTTAGCCCTTTCTTTGTAATATTGTTCAAACAAAAATTTTCTTTTAAAGTATTTTTTAAAAGTCATCCAAGTTACGTATTTTTCTTTAATGTTTTTCACTCTTTTTATATCATTCCACAATATGTCAGCTTTTCCAATTAAGTTATAGATAGTCATTCTAGATTTCAACCTGTTTGAGTAATTATAGAATTGAAAATACTTTTTCATACCAGACATCCATGCTTCGGGTTCTTTCCCTTTTTCCAACTCACCATTAAACATAGGGGGTTTTATTTGCTTAAACTCTCCTAAAATTTCTTCGTAAGGTTTATACTTTCTCTTTTTAGGACTGCTCTCGCTATCACTACTTTCAGTGGAATATTTATATTTCTCTGTGTGTGATCTAACCTTAATTCCTGAAGAGGAATTACTTTCATTATTAGAGAATTTTAACTTTTTACCTTTACGTTTGTAGGATATAGTTCCAAATTCAAATTCATGTTCTTTTCTTTTATCATTTCCTTCGTTATGTAGTTTATCCAGCAGTATCTAATTTAATTCTTCCTATGTTGTTAGGATTCTTTCATTATCTTACTTTACAGTCTGTAATTCAGCTTTTAAGCCTTTTACAGTTTGAAGTAATTTAGATGGCTTATTATTTAGTTCCACATATATATTATTTGGATTATTATGATGTGATTCATCTTCAGTGGATGCCTCTACTCTTTCCATTTCTTGCAAAATAAAAATTTGTATTTATGTACATAATTTTTTTTTAAACATAGTTAGTATTTTTATTTTCCTATTTTTGCATTGAGCACACAAGTTGAGCCAACTTCAGGCCTAGTGTTCGAATATTCACTCTGATACCACATGTAACAAATCCGAAATCCATAAGTAGAAAAAAATAATATAGATGTATAGATCAATACAATCTAACCCAATGCCACGTAGCTCATAAGAAAAAATAAGGGAAACCCTTCAATCATTTTTCATCCATGAAACATACAACAATATACTAGAATACAATTGAATTTTTTTATCGAAAATATTTAGTGTCATGTCTGCTTGTCATAGTTTATAGTTTTAGTGCTTCTTTTCGTCATGTATTTTTGTTTTTATGTTCTAAACCTTTGCTTACTAACCCTATTTTGTTGCTAAGGTTACCGGGTTTTTAGAATTTTACTTAGCTTATCATAAGCTAATGCATGTTAATTTTATACTATCGCAGGTTTATTATAATAAAAATGGGTTAGAGCCATCCTATGCAACAACTATGAACCTAGAGTGATAAACAAATAGTACAAATAAATGAATTTTCAATAATGATTTCGTTTTACAAAAGGGGTCAATTCATAAAATGTTTTTACCTTATTGTAAACATTTAAACCAAGGATTTCTTATAATTTTTCAAAAATTGTTTGGAACTATAGATAAGTGGGTGATCAAAACTTAAATTTTGTGGAGGTAGGTGGAGGTGCAAAAGTTCCCATGGGAAGGGCCTTTGGTTCCTTCTAGCTGGATAAAGGGTGAGAACCCTAGCGAGAGCCAAAGGGTTTTCTTTTATTTACTGTGCTTCTTCTACATTGGTTAAGTGGTTTGGATAGCCGAGGGATCTCGGATCTTCCAGCCACTCCTCCACGACCTCCAAAACTCTAGTTTTTTCTTCACCTTATCACCGGTCTTCAACTCCACCACCGGTTTCTTCAGAGAGATCGTCACTACGGAATTTATTTGCAGAAATGAATCGTCGTTGAGGTAAATTATGACCTCATTTTGGTTTGTTTCATGTTTGATTCCATGTTAATTGTTTTATACTGTTAGGTGTTCAAATTTAACTTTTAACCATTGTTTTAACTAACATGAGGGTTTTGTATTGTGCTTTCTCATTGAGTTTGGTTTTAAGGAGGAAGTTGGGGTGGAGGGTACCAGCATCGAAGGGTTTCGGTAAGACCCAAAAATCCCCTGAACCCTTTGTTCCTGGATGGTGAAAATATTTCACAAGCTGGAAAAAATAGAGTTCTTTCTAGTTCTAGTTTATTTTGGAGATACCAGGGTTTCTTCGAGCTTTTATGTTGACGGTAACCACCTCTGTGTTTTTCCTTTATGAAATTATTGATAGGGAAAAATTTATGTGATTTTTAAAGGGCCTTTAGGTTGTGAACAGTGTTGCTACTTAAATGCTTTCAGACAATGAGTCTACGTAAAAAGATGTATTTTGATACCTTTAATGTAAATATTTGTTCAAGGTTTTAAACGCCAATGTTAATCCTTGAATCATTTTTGTTTACTAAATCTAATATGTACATTGTTTAAACTATTGGATTCCAGAAATGCTCTGTGTAAACAAATATACGTTTTTTTATTATTGCATTGTAAATATATATAGTTGTTTCTATCTGCTCTACTCTATATTTTTGTCATTTTAGTTATATTAATAATGTTCTATATATCAATTATTATCTTCAGATATTTTGTTTGTAATATCATTCTGTATGTTTGTTACTAATATTACTTTGTCAATTATATATATCGTTTAATAAGATGTGCATAAGATTTTGTATGATCTTGGTTAACTAAAGCGTGAATGTATTTGTTGAAAGAGTGCCATTTAAATACAATTACGACCCAACTGGTTATAAAATGTTTATGTCCCTTTTGTTTACCAAAGCTAAGTTCTAACTTAAGTAAATTTGTTGTTTGAACTTCGTTGTATGCTTTAGTTATTTGATAGATTACTTGGCAGAAACGAGCCTTACAGGCTTCCAGCCTGTGACCTGTATTAAGATTTCTTAGATGGTAACTTATATGGAACTTTTTTCTTTGTTTAATATTGTAATACCCTATTATAATTTGATACAGAGTTTTTATTTGGTAATATGATTAGATTGAATCGACCAGTGCATTAGTTGTACAAAAGTTTAACCCTAAAATGTTTTTTTTTGTAAAGTATAAGCCTTTCGGTGGTAGGAAAATAATAATTGTGTAAGTTATAATTACAATAAGCCTTACGGCTATATAAAATTGATATCGAAACTATATACATTATTAATCCTTGTGGCTGTAAGATATTAGTACAGGGTAAAATTAATATTTTTATATATTTTATCTTCTTATGGTTCTTGAACTTTGGATGGAAGCCATCATGTTTTCAGATTAGAGTTTGTTTGAGAAGAGGGATTATTGGTTTTCAAGTTGAGCAAACCCTTACTGTAACAAAGTTCAATGTTTAGATAAAACAATGATAGATGTGTTATTTAACTTTGTTGCAGCTGCAACGATTCCCAAATTTTTTTAAATTTTGGACCCCCCTTTTTATTTTTTCTTGCTTAGTTTTGTTTGGATCGCTGAACTTTGTTGTTCCTCTGCCATGAGTTTGATCTTTTGATATTAGTTCAATGTCGATTGTTGATCATTTTGAGGATTTAAATGAATATTTTTGTTTGCTGATGATGTTGACTCGAACTTGAAGTTTTGGTTTGTTAGTTTTTTTTTTCTATCGAAAGTATTTTGGACAATGAATCGAGGCCGTAGTCATCTACGTAGCCACCGTTGCGGAAGCCCACTTATGAACGTCTCGATGGACAGTTATGATGTTCATCGATGCACTTTATTTATTTTTGTTTCTTTGGACTGTCGACGTTTTATTTATCATGGTCGGAACATCAGTTTTCTGTATCACCACCATTCGAAAGATAGATAAAGAGTGGGTCGTTGGTTAGTTTTTTCTTTCGCCGATCACACATTTTATTGTTTCAAATTTTTGCTTTGCGATGATTTTTTGGGATATTTTGACTCTAATTAGAGGCCATGGTCTAATTGTGTTCTGTCATTGTGGCTCCAGAGCAGACTAACCATCCACCATATAGCTTTTTCTTGCACCGATGGTTTGTTCTAAGTTTTCTCCGATGTTGACTGGTCTACAAAATTTTTGGTCCATGTAACTCTCGTCGTTACGGATCTGTAGTGTACTAACCTTTCAATGTTGTAATAGTTCTGATCTCTAATGTATGGACACCCTCTTTTAATGCTTTATTTCGTTGGTGTTTTGTTTTTCTCTGGAACCCTTAGACCATGGGTCGCCCGCCGTTGCATTGTTTTAGTGAACTAACTGTCCGATGTTGTGTTTTCTGAATCGCCAATGAGGATTTTATCTTCCTGATGCTTAGTTTTCCTACCAGTGGGGTTTTCCCGCCATAGGAGATGGAAGGTTCTCTTTTAATGATCAAGTTAAGGTTTTCACGTTGAACACGCAGTCTCGGGTTTTACTTTTGATGCTCATTTTTATTGGTAGTATGGTTTACGTTTTATTGAAAGTAGTTTGGATAAATGATGAGCTTTTCGTTTTGCAGACAGACCTAGGATATTTTTTCAGATCCAATTGATGATTACTGCTACAAAGAAGACATAGCCGGAGGACAAAGCAGAAGGGAGTTGGTTGAAGAAATAAGCAGAGATGTTGCTCAAGGAAAAGAAGATAGCGAAGGTCTGAGATCAACTAGATCTAAAAAATACCAACGGATTACTGAGCGTAATCATTAAGAATAGAGTCTCAGGCTTGGAAAGTTTGTCAGTTACCAAGTCGGTCCCCTTTTTTACAAAGTGCTTGTAAATCTTAATCTTCGCTGAAATGTAACATTTGTATGAATCATGAGGACTCACAAAAGACAAAATTGTGAGATTAAATACGTGGGGTAACCCAAATGTTTTGCTATTCTTGTATAAATATAGGAAAGTTAGAAGGAACCTGGGCTTTTTCCCAGTTATACTTGTGAGAACATGTTGTAAGAGGAACTATTTCATTTTGCAATAGAGAATTACAATTTTGCCTGTGGGAGAAAGCTTTGATGGAATGTTCAAATGTTGTGCAATGGATTTTGTTGAAGGGGAACTATTTCTTTTTCATCTTTTATTCATTAACTATCAGATCATTCTAACTTGTTGAACCTATGTTCTTGTATGAATGTTCTCTGGTTTATTTTATGATAATTTCCACTATGAGTAATGAATGCTTTCATAAACAATGAGTTGTCTTGTTGTTCATCTATCTATTCATGTTTATGTGTTTTGAATTAAAGAACAACTACCTATGACTTTTCCTAACGCATGAACAGTAATACATTACTCATTAAATGATAATCTCGCTCCCTAGGGACAGCTTAGTTTGATAGTTGTATTTCTTTCCGTGTGTGATTTAGATGTGAGAGAGTTTAAGACAAGAGGTAAGAACCTGTGCATCACATTGTGACCGCTCCACGGTGGACCGGGCCGCAACTAGTAAAAACTTTTATTTTTATTACTTGACTTACGGTAGCCGAACCAAAAACCGGACGAATTCCCCATACCAAATAGTCACGAGCTAGTTGGGAACTTTGACTAGGGAGAATCCCTTGCTTTTGTCACCTGCAATTTTTCAGGCCTCAATAGTTTTTGGTGCTAGAAGGAGGGCCACCAGTGCATGGTTGGACGAGGAAACTCTTTTCCTCGAAATTACTCCACCGATGATAGTTCAGAAGTAGTTTATTTTCCAATTCGAATCCTAAAGAGAAGTGGAAAGAACCTTTTTTTTCCAGTGAACAACGATGTAGTTAATGATCTGAGAAGACATACCAGAGCATATGTGAAGAGTATTGGAGGATTTCCTATTATCCCTTATTTACCCAGAAGAGAGTATAAGAAAAAATATCGTCCTATATTGGAAGACTCAGTGTTGGTTGGAGATTTGTAAGAACTGGTAGAAACCGCATTGCAAGAGGTGTTCAACCTTTGAATCAAGTGGTCCCAAATACACCTTACGGTTCACCTATTAATACTCCTATTCATTTACCACCTCACTCTCCACCTAGACTCATGGCGGGCATAAATTCAAATCAGCCACCTAACCCACCAAATCCACCACTTGCTTGGAAAGCCAGATCACCTCTAAACCTAGCACCTCCTTTGCATGACTTACCTCAGGATTTCGAGAAGATGCTACCCAAGTTTCACCCAAATGAGAAGATATTAGTAGATGATCACTTGCAAAGTTTCTACTTGGACATAGAAGGCCTAAAGTCTGGAGAACATGAAGATGTGGTTTGTAGACTTTTTCCACACACCCTTAAAGGAGCAGCAGCCTCATGGTATTTTGGTCTGCCTGCAAATTCAATCCTAGATTGGGATACTTTTGAAAGGATATTTAGAAGCAAATATGCAGCCTAGAAAACTCATGCAACTCTCATGAAAGGACTGTGCGCTTTAAAGAAAGAAAGAAAAGAGAAGGTGCATAGTTTTACTCAAAGTTTTGCAACTTATCTTAAGAACTTTTCTGAGACTGATAAGCCCTGGGATAAAGTTCTAATTGAATATTATACTTCAGCTCTAGGGCCCAATTTGGTCATGTTTTCCAAGATGAAAGCCAAACCTACGCTAGCAAAGTCTTATGAAGAAGCGGAGAGAGTAGAAGTTGAAAAGGAAAGTATAAAATATTATCCTGAGCAGTCAGGAGAGAAAACTTTTGGGAAGAAAGATTTGTTATTTACTAAGCCTAAAGGGGAACAGTCACATGATTTCGAAGGAATGGCGAAGATGATGCAGAATCTTTCCAACAGAATAATAGATTTGGAAAAGAAAAAGGAAGCTCAGAAGTCTTATAAGCCTTATTACAAGAAAAGAGAGTATAACAATTAATCCAAACCTCCTCCACACAGTCCTGCATCAATGAACTTAACAGAGGTAGGAATGGATAACTTTTGCACTTTCCACCACCAGCCCCATTCTGAAAAGAAGTGTCCCCAATGGATTAATTCAATGACATTAGTAATGAATCAGCTATTGGATTCCAAATTAACAGAGGCTGATGGTGAGGAAGGAAAAGATAATAACAAGTCAACTGAAAAGCAAGAGGATGATGCCATGACTTTATGGGATTATGTCTTGTTGTTTGATACTAAAAAGGAAAATGATTTGAGACATGAGTACATATCAGAAACAAATGTGACAATGAGAAGCCAAGGGCTGATAAAAGAATACAAGTTAATAATCCTGAAAATTAAGAGACTCCAGAAGAATGTAAAGAAATTTCAAAAAAGTACTACAGCTAATAAAATTTCTGAGTTTACCATTACCACTCAAAATCCAAAGCAGATTAACATGCCTACTAAGCCCATTGAAGAGAAGATAAATAATGAAAAAATGAATCTCACAAAACATAAGATGTATTATGACATCGTGGAGGATATCAAAAAGGCAAAGGCAAATATTTCGTTATTTGAGATGTGTAATGTGCCACAACAGAAAGAAAATTTATTGAAAGCACTTGAAATGCCAGAGGAGAAGCTTCCCACCGACAATCAGCCCCAAGAAGAAGAAATTGATGAATCAAGTGTGGGAGGTAAGCCTAAATGCAAGACTCCACCTTTTCTCCTTAATTTTGAAATTTTCAACCACAACGTGCACAACTGTCTAGTAGACTCAGGGGTATCAGTAAATTTTATGCCATTGTCTGTTTGCAAGAAGATAAATGGACAACCTAAACCATCTACCTGGCAAGTTATTCAGTTACATAGAACAAATGTGAAGGTAATTGAGGAATTGGAGGATGTTTTGATTCAGTTATCTTCAAATGAAAAGGTATGTCAATTCATTGATATTGTAGTAGCAGACATACCTGAAGCTTATGCACTTGTTTTGAGTAGGAATTGGTCAGCAAAGCTGAATGGATATTTTGCATCAGACTGGTCACACCTGTGTTTACCTTATAAAGGAAGTCCAAATCAAATTAAAGTTTTAAGAGAGCCCCACATGAAACACAATGTCACTCAGTTAGAAGGTAAGAATGAACCAATGAATTCTATTTTGGGGAATTACTTCATTGAGCTAGAACTGGGAAACTACCAAGCGGAAGAGGCCAACGGTACATCAAATACTCAGCCTGATCTCCTTCAGTTTTGATAGGATGATGAAATTGATTGTAAAATAGTAGACTTAGCTTTATATGTAGAAGTTGATTCATGTACAGTAGTAGTAGATAATTTTTGGACACTTTTTTTTATGGATCTAAGACTTTGGAGGGATCAGGAGCCGACTGTGTCCTAATTGATCCAAAGAAAACTAAACATTTTCTTTCATGTAGATTAGAATTTGAATGTACCAATAACACAGCCGAATACGAAGCATTAGTTCAGGGACTAAGAAAAGAAATTGAATTAAAAGTAGAAAATATGAAAGTGTATGGGGATTCTAAAATAATTGTAAAACAGATTCGAAATCAGATACATTGCATTTCTCCTCATTTAAAAGCTTATCAGAATGAAGTGTGGGATTTGCTTAAAAGTTTCTTTTTGTTTAATATTGTATCGATTCCTAGACTAAAAAATGCAGCAACTGATTTGTTAGCTACCTCAGTTGCAAGGCTTGTACCCTCTAATATCAGGTGTTCTATTGAATTACTTTTCAGGCCTTCGGTTCTGGACATGATTACCAATTTACGAGTTTTTGATGATGATCACCAGATTTTGGAATGTTTGACAAATGATGAGACTTTGAAAGGGGTAATCATTGATGATGATGAGCATCAAGCTGAGCTAAAATTCAATAATTTTATTCCTAAGGGAGTCAGGACTTTAGATCAGATGTTTGATCTAAACAACAAATTCAGAAGACCAGAAAATGTCAAGACTCATAGCTCATCTTTACAATTCGAGCTGATAAATTTAGGAACTCAAGTTGAGCCCAAATATGTGAATTTGGGAAAGTATTGCTCTCCAGGTGAAAGAAATAAGTTCATCGGTCTGTTCAAACAATACAAATATGTTTTTTCCTATACATATGAAGATCTGAAGACATATGACACCAATATTATTCAGCATGTTATCCCTATCAGATATGGAATCAAGCCTTATCAGCAGCCTTTGAGGAAAATGCATCCAAAACTGGAGCCTCTAATTCATAATGAAGTAAAGAAATTGTTGGATGCTAAAATTATCTTCAAAGTTAGACACTCGGAATGGGTTTCAAATCTGGTACCAGTAAGGAAGAAATTTGGAGAAATTAGACTATGTGTGGATTTCAGAAACTTAAATTGCACTTTGGATAAAGACAATTATCCAATCCCACCCATGGAACAGATATTGCAAATGGTTTCAGGTTATGAGTTATTTTCTTTATTAGATGGATTCTCTGGCTACAATCAAGTGTTAGTAGCTAAAGAAGACAGACTTAAAACTACACTTAGAACAAGATGGGGGACTTTTGCTTACAAAAGGATGCCCTTTGGACTCATAAACATTGGAGCTACTTTCCAGAGGGCTATGGATATAGCTTTCTGTGGTCTGATTGGCCTCAATGTTGTAGTATACCTCGATGACATCGCAATATTTTCAAAGAAGAGAGAAGAACACGCATTTCATCTAAAACATATTTTCGAGCGTTGTTAAAAATATGGTATCTCGTTGAACCCCAAAAAGTGTGTGTTTATTGTTATAGAAGGAAAGATACTAGGTCACGTGGTTTCTAAGAAGGGGATCTCCATAGACCCAGAGAGGATCAAATATATCGAACATATTCCCTTCCCCCATAATAAAAAAGGAATGCAATCATTTATGGGGACAATAAATTTCGTGCGAAGGTTTGTGCCGGATTTCGCTCAAATTGTTAAACCTTTGCAGCAAATGGTGAAACAAAGTGTACAATTCAAGTGGATTGATGTAGAGAAGAATGCACTTAGTAAAATAAATACATCTATTGTGCATGCACCCTCTCTCAAAATTCCGGATTTTGAGAAAGATTCTATTTTGTACACTTTCGCATCTGACGATTCACTAGCAACGGTGCTTACTCAGAAGGAAGATGGGGGAGATGAGTTCCCCATATCATTTATGAGCACTGGTCTGTAGGGGGGCGAATTGAATTACCCAGCTGTGGATAAACATGCTTACGCAGTATTCAAAGTGGTAAAACAATTCAGGCCGTATATACTTAAGAACCGGAAAAAGGTAATAGTTCCACACCCAGCTGTGAGGTCTCTTTTCATACAAAAATAATTAGGAGAAAGAAGAGGAAAATGGGTAATAGCTTTACAAGAGTATGACCTCGAATTAAAGCCAGCCTCCATAGTTAAAGGAAAAGGATTGTGCAAACTAATGACTGAAAGTAAAGACAATGAAGAAAATAACTGGGAAAATGAAGCTAACTTACATTTAATGGATGTATGTCCTCTTTTCACAGCTCCAGATTCCTGGTATTGAGACCTTGTGCATTACCTTCAGGAGGGACTGTTACTAGAACATTGGAATTCTAAGAAAAGAGGAGCATTGCATCTTAAATAATCTTCATATCAAATCGTTGAAGGAATATTATTCAGGAAGAATTATGATGGAGTTCTTCTTAGATGCTTAGAGAAAGAATATGTGAGGAAGGTCATGATAGAGTTACATGATGGGCCAGCTGGAGGGCATTTTTCTGTAGATACGACAACCCATAAAATTTTTAGAGCTGGATACTATTGGCCCACACTGTTCAAGGATGCACATGCCCATGTCAGAAAGTGCGATATCTTCCAAAGGTGTGGAGGAAGACAAGCTAAAGAAGCAGGATCATTAAAGCCTGTGCTGATAACAAAACCGTTTGAGCAATGGGGAATTGATATCATTGGAGAGATAAAACCAAATTCTTCTTGCAACAGAAGTATATCTTGACAGCAATCGATTACTTCACTCGATGGTTCGAAGCCATTTCGTTGTGTAAAGTGAATGAAGACGTGGTCATGGACTTCTTGCAAGATCATATTATGACTAGGTTTGGGGTTCCAATTTCTCTAGTTTTTGATAATGCTACTTATTTTTACTCTATTAGATCAACTTCATTTGCTCATGAAAAAGGAATTAAGTTGCATTATTCTGCAAACTATTATCCACAAGGAAATGGTTTGGCAAAATATACAAACAAGAATCTGATTAGAATCTTAAAAAAGTTTGTGATAGAAAACCAGAGAAGTTGGCATTCAGCATTACCAAATGCTCTTTGGGCTGATAGGGTCATGTTATAGCTGATTTTACCACTCCAGGTGAAGCACACTTGTATGGCCTTCGCCTGTCCCTTTGCAGACTCCTTAGACCCCTTGGACCATTTTTTGTCCTTTGATGTTTCCTTGACCATCCCTAAAAACATGTGTAAATTCATATATGCGACTTTTAAACCCCTAATCGTGTATATACACGGGTTTGACCATTAAAACCATGTACATCGGGATGTGTACAATATCCAAATCCTTTTGGAGTTTTGCTTGACATTGATCTAACTCACTTGACTCCTAGCCTTCCCTATGCCTTGAGATCGCTCGGATTCGACCTTTCATTACCCCTTTGAAAAGATATATAAGGAACTCTATGGTACATTGAAGTCATATGAGAGAATTGAGAGCAAAGAAACTATAGTCCATTGTTGCTAGAACTTGTGCTTGAGTCTGCATCCCTTTGTCCCTTGGAGCGATTTTGTGTTCTTCCCAAGCTTGTCTTTTGCTTGTGAGCTTGCTATCGAGAGATAGAGGATTGAGGTGGTGGAGGCCCAAGTGGGGGATTCAGTTTCTTCGATTCACAGACATGCTAATAGAGGTTGTATCCATTGTAATATCTAATTTTATATTAATAGAAATATCTTTTCCTATCCAATGATGTATGTTTGAATGAATATTTTATCCATGGATGTTTTCAAATGCTTATACATTGTTGATTATATATGCTAGAATAGTTCTAACACCAATATATATAATATGCTTGTATTGTTTACTTGTTGTTGAGGAAGTAATCTATCAATTCAAGCTGAAGTTGGAAAGCTCAACGGGGATCTACTTCAACCGTCCGAAATAAGGTACAAGGTCCGATCCTTTAGTGTTAGATATTTAATTTCTATTGCATATTGGAAAGGATTGATTTCTGGAGTGATGATGTCTGTTGTGGTACCCCAAGCCATAGGAATTTCTCTCCGTAACAGAATTGGCGAATCTGCTGGCACTACTACATTTCAATCCAAAATCTGACGGTTTTTTCCAACGGCACGTGGATTTCTTTTTTTAAACTTACAAAAAATCACAAAGATACATTTTTTTTTATAAATATGGCCACAAGCGTCGGTTAAGCGATGGCTAGTCAATAAAGGTCTGATAACCGTCGCTTAACCGATGGCACATGAGTAAAAAAAGTTCATTCACTCAAACAAAGAAAAGCGCCCAAAAGTCACATAGGGCGCGGAACCTAAGTCATTATTTTCCCACACCGGGGAGGGAAAGTCCAGGTCCTGCCTCCAAATTGCTTCGCCTTGCACGAACGAGTGAGGATACCGTGAGAAGGCTGTCTGTTTGGCCTACTTAATGGAAACACAGATCGCACAGCTCAACTCACTGCAGAGCCAGGGGTCGTATAGATCCATAGCTTTCCCCACACATATTGATATTGTATGCACAGTTTGCTCAAATTAACCTAGAGAAAATTACAATTTCCAGGATAGAATGTCTTACGCATACCTTTTCAAGTACATTTTCATAGGAGACACTGGTAGGCATCTGGATCTATATACATTCATTCTATTCTATGTGTATCCATGGAAAATTGAATTGCACTTTCACTAGAATGAATGAAACGATAAACATTTTGGTGTTTGGTAGGAGTGGGGAAGTCATGCCTATTGCTGCAATTCACGGACAAGAGGTTCCAGCCAGTGCATGACTTGACAATCGGGGTGGAATTTGGGGCACGCATGATCACCATTGGCAACAAGCCCATTAAACTTCAGATCTGGGATACGGTAACACCCTATCAATTTCTCATTGGTTTCTTTTTACTTTTCATCTTGTGTATATGCTACCCCTCACAGAATTCATCCTGAAATTGTAACTGGCACAGACCCATTTACACTCGGATAGGATATGTACCGAACCCATCTTGATATGTTGGCGATTTGTGTGTTTGCTCAAACTTTTCAGAACACAAGGAACCAGGGACTAAAGTTAAGCTGTGTCTCAGCCATGATTTAGAACTCCTATATAGATCTTTTTGCCTGAAATTTGAATAAGCATTTTCTCTTCATGTTCTTGTCTCAGGTGGCCATGTGCAGTGCTTGTGTTCGGATAGTTAATACATGTCCACCACATATCTGGAACTTAGACATGCTTGTTGACCTTTTGCACTACCCTGGACCTTGTTTCCAGCTTGTGAATTGTATTCAAGTCGCTGTGGAAATATTGGGTCCTCAAGCTGTAGGAGGTCAAGTTGAAACAAATGGTGCCAAAGAAGCCGAGCAATCCTTGAGTGACTTGGCAGCAGAAAGGGTCTCTCCTGTCAGGAAGAAAAAGGTCAGCAAATATGGTATAAATATACAGATCAAACGTCTAAAGACATTTGATGAAGGATTCTTGAGAAAGGACAGAGACACACATGTTATGGCTTGGCCTTCAAGTGGGTCAAACATAAATTTGAATGAACAAACTGTAGAACATAGCTCCAAATATGATTTGTTACAAGAGAGAGAATCATATGCAGCTTATTTTCATGAACTGGTTTTGAAGGTTGTCAATTCCTTAGATCCAAACAATGTTTATTCAGATTCAATGAAAGAACGTGCCTTAACTGCTCTGAGTATGCTCTGCCAAGTATTTTCTAAATATCTAAATAGCTTATGTTATATTCACATATCTCGGCAACTTATGGCATCGATTTCATGGATGTCTATAAAGGTTCTTGTTTTTAGACTCAAATGTCTTTCATAGGTTGTGGTTTGTTTGTAACTTTGTATAACAGTCAATTTTCTTTTCATTTTGCTTTCTAGTTTTACTTTTCTATTTCTGATTCCAGGGCCAGGCAGGAACTCTTACAATCTTTTAGCTATCCATATATCTGGATGCAGTGGATAGGATATTGCTTTTACAAAGTAAGTTTTAAAGTGAAAATAGTTTGGTGGTTCCAAATTTAAGATCAAACAAGAAAGCAAGGCCTACCTCTGAAGTTGTTTATTTTTTCAAATTGATTCTCCTGAATGGTTTTTTGTTTTGTTGCAGTTGTAAAGTTACAAGTCTTATTCTGTTAATAATTTGAATTAGTATGTACTGAATGTAGGTTTTCTTCCTGGAGAAATGAGGCTTATAACCAATATATGTGCTGATCCAAGCAGCAGAGAACAATTTGAGAACACAGAAACCCTTTTTTCAATTTTAAAACTTCAATGGTTGTTTCTTAATATTGACAGCCAATCTGATATCATCAGGAAGTCAAAGTGCAAAGTTATCAGTATGTTGTCTAAGATAGGGATCAAAGCAATGAGTGAAAACATTCTCGAGGTTTTGGACCTAGCATTGCAAGATCAGAGTGCTGATGTCCGAGCTGAAGCTGTTGCATCTATGCCTATTCTTGCATTCAATCCTAGCTATGATATTATTATAGCCATGTGTAAAAGATTGGAGTAGGTGCTGCTTAAAATACAGTTAGGCCCATCTGAAGCTTCACCTCCTGTACCATCTGAGAACCAGGTATCTGTCAATACTAGGGAAATGGGGACTCCTGCCATGACAATGATTTTCTAGAGATGCTAGTAGTCAGTCACTAAACTAAAGGAAAATAGTTTGAGAGTGACAAGGCAGTAGATGCTGCCATATTTATGTGTATTTTCCTCTATTTGTTGCATGTAGAAGTCTGAGAGTTAGTCTTTGTGTTTTTCCTTTGCAATGAAAAAGTATTTTATTGTCTCCTATACTGCATTTTGCATTTCATATGGCTGATATATAGAGCTGGTGTGAATTTCAGTCCTTTTCAGATCTTTGGATTGATTTTCTACTCAAGGAATCACAAGAGAGAGAAAGAAGAGAGAATGCTGAAGAACAAGCTAAAGCAGGCATCTCCAGGCAGGATAGAGAGCTTACATCTACTGATTCAAGAGGCATGGCTACTTCAGATACCCTTGCAAGTGCTGTTAAAGGGGATGCTGCCTTAAAATATCCCCTAGGCACACAACAAACAGTACACTCAACTGATCGCTTGTCAAACTTTCCAAAAACGTACTCATTTGTGGAGCAGAATCCAAGGACACACACTTCAAGAGGTCAGTGGGATAATCCTGTTGATACAGAATTTTCAACAGTTCCTCTAAATTCTGTTGTTTTACCTACTTCTACAAGTAATAATCAACATTCAAGGATAATACCAAGGCCCTGAACTTGTCAGTGTATTATAATGGTAAAGGAATTCTTGTATAAGGTGGTTATTATCATGATGTATGATGTCTGATTTGTGAAGTTAATTCTGAAGTTCAAATTAGTCATTTGATCAAGCTGGGAATGTAAGATGTTGCTAAAAGTTGTCACTTTGCACCATCCAACGATCAAATGTACTCTAGGAAAATATTCATTGTAATTTTTTTCCAAAATTAGCAGCAGTGCTCATGGGGAAATAATTATCGATACAGAAGTGATTCTTTTGGGCAGTGTTAAGTGGAGAAATTAAAATTTTTGAGGGGTTTAGTGAACACTGGCTCTGATTTTTGTGTCTATTGTAATCAATTTTTTTTATTGGATTCTATCTCAAAGAAGTGAGAAAATGTATTTTTTCTTATTAACCAATGCTCCACGACTGTGCCTCTGTTCTTTGAGGCAATATGGAAGAGTTAGTGCATAACTTTTTATTCAGATCATGGTAAGGCCAAGGTGTTGATCTTATTCTTTTCTGGTGGTGCAACCTTCAAGATAATAGATGTGCTCAAAGAAGAAAGATTGCCTTTTTTTCTTTGCCCGTTGTTAAGGCAAATATTTGAGGTTCTACTGTACAATGAGCTACCGCAAGTGACACAAGGCGTTGTTGCACTGTTTGACATGACGTGAACAAACAGAAGTCTAGCTAGCAAAATATAAAAGCAACCCCACCAATCTGGTCTGGATAATAGAAATAAATGAGCACGTGCAACCTCTATAAACTGAAAAATTTCCATGGTTGACTTTCCATAACATGACTTCCCAATATCAAGTATAGGACGAAGCATGTGCATCTGTGGTTCACAATAAGCATAATTTAACATTTTGTTACTCCACAACATTATGGAATTGTTGTAAGTTCATTGATTGCTAATCGTGTTGGAAATGGTGGGGGATTATTCTACGAGTCTAATTACAATAAGGGTCTCCTTGGACACTCATCAAGAACATGTCAAGAAAAGCTGGAACTAGAATCCAAGGCCAAAATGAAATGAGATGTCCCAAGCTAAAATTGACCCAAATTTTTCCAACAATCTAAGTTTAGTTGAAGATTTGTCAAACACTAGTGGACACTACTACCTTAAGCTCAAGTCTGATTCCGGATGATTGTAATGCTCTA
Organism: Pseudotsuga menziesii; assembly: GCA_001517045.1. Classification (NCBI taxonomy): domain Eukaryota; kingdom Viridiplantae; phylum Streptophyta; class Pinopsida; order Pinales; family Pinaceae; genus Pseudotsuga; species Pseudotsuga menziesii. The sequence continues at coordinate 168,402 of LPNX010269572.1, read as the reverse complement.
TGAGAACTCCCTGATTGAGACCATTTTAACAAATACTTCAACATAGACTGCTGTAGCTTGCTGTGCATAATTTTGATTGTGGAGTTTTGTCAAACACTTAGAATGCTCATTGCTGTAGGTGTCCTGTGGATGTTTTAACTTTTAAGCCTTGGATCTAATTTATGGGCTTAACATTGCATCCTTATGAAACCATATATGATTTTTACCATTTATAACTTGAGATCTTAATGATAACATTAGATGAGCAAACCATATGCATTACAAAATTTAAAGAAAGAAACTTCAGATCTGATTATTTATTCAATGACTGAAAACATGTCTGGGAAGTGATGAAATGGATTCCTTTTGACTGGTTCGCTCCACAAACAAGAAATATAGACTTTAATAGAATGTTGTGACCTCAGGGAAGCTTCATGACCCCTTTCAAGTTATCCTTGTACAGGAAGTCAAATTACTGCTGCTCGCTACAGGACATAAGTGCGTTGAATATGCTGCTACTGGAAAGTGCTTTTGAGCAATAGAGACAGTCTGCTATAGGACTGATTCGATTTGCAGTAAATCAAGTCTGATATTCTCATCAAAATGATTTTGATTTACTCTGATATGCTGTAGCCAGAACAGGGGCGTTAGCCATAGTGATTGCAGAAGTCCAGGTTGAGCCTGTCACTGTGTCCATGAAGAGCAGCAATGGCTACCGCAGATTTTGGCATTGTAAAATAGGGGAGACAGAGACCTTACTTCTTTTATTACGTTCCCATTTAAATATGTCCAATTTATTCATTAGTACTGTTAGTCATTCCATGGTCAGAGTAGTTAAATCTCTAAATTTGTGCAGTAGCAGACAAAAGCACAGGATAGTTAATAATATAAAACTAAAGTCCACAAAAATTCATTGCAATGGGAGAGATGTTTTGTTTATTCTGTAAAGCAATACATTATCAACATAAGGTGTTATGAAGATAAGTAAGAAATCTAGTGTGCAATTCAGTAATCAGCAGCTTGAAAGAAGTCACCTCTGTTTTCTAATTACCAATTACCTAGAGGATTAAAAAACACTCCTTGTCCTATTGGCTATCACATTACTAGACTCATAGAGATAGTAGTTATCTTTTGTAATCAGCCTCACTCTGTGTATTGAATTTCATGTGTATGGGAAAATTCTCTATGAGCATTGTAATCAGCCTCACTTTGTGTATTTAATTTCATGTGTATGGAAAAATTCTCTATGAGCACTATATAGGTGTATGGGTTTTCAGTTTCAATGTCATAAACTTCCCTGAAGCCCAAAACTGTAATATCTTTTGCAGATGAGATTGGATTTCATCTTTATTGAGAATTGTGATATAAGCCTCAATGTGATTGTAGTAGAGTTAAGATATATTAGGAAGTCGTGATGCCATTGTTTTGGGTTCAAGCCTTGGGGTTCTTCATTGATGAAGAAGATCTGATGTTGGAAATGTAATGCAGGATTCTGATCCTTCAACACCAGGGTCTCCAACATCTGGAGGAGGGTTTAGTACCGATCGGCTTCCTCCAACAAGCAGCTCACGCCATAGAAGCTCGACACAGTCAGTGTCAGATGAAGCAAAAGTCGATCCAGACATTTTGGGAGAAGATCCAGGCGATGAAGAGGACGAAGGAGAGGAGGAGGATATTTACAATGATAACTTCATTCAACAGTAAGATACCCTTCTATTTTTATTTTATTGGTTCTCATGGGTTTTGGGACCTGGCCTTCTATTATTTTTTCGTTTTATATGTTACTAGGTACTAGCAGATCTGATTGCAACGGTAGCAAGTAGCTATTACCCTTGTTAATAGAAAATATTCAAGCTGCTAGATGCATATGGTATATGTGTATTTATTGTTATTAGTGTTAACTGTTGACATTAAATATATTGCAAAATAAATCGATTCATTCAATGATAAAGAGTGTGTAAATCTATTGATGTTGTAGGAACTTATTTCAACTCTATATAGGATATCGATTTTTTGTAAATTTTTTCAGCAAAACATATTGTTATGTCAGCCATAGGACCATATATTTCATTTTTATTTATTTGTCACAAATCTATGATTTTTCAAATTTGTAAAAGGACAAGTGCATTTTGAAAGCAATAGTAATAAGCTATGTCCCCCTCTTTCTTTGCATAGTAGAGGTCTACCTTCTAATGTAGCTTTAATGATAGATTCTCAAGACTGGTACTTCTCTCTCATTGTTTCTTGCATGCGAAACCTATAGACTTCGTATATTCGATGAGAACTAGTTTGTCAACCTTAAAGTGTAGTCTTACTCTTTTGTAGCTTGATATGTTAATCAATGGATTTTTCTGGTTTTAAATATGTAGAGATGTTTTGAAACACCGTTTAAATATTTTTTACTGTTAAATCCAAAAGCAGTCATTGATTAGTTTGATACTGGTAGAATGGATCTATGGTCAATCTAGTTAATGGCTACTGCAAAAGTAGCCTGGTTAAGGGCTACCACAAAGAGTGTTGTTGTGCCTAGGAATGATGGAACTTGAGACCTGCGTCTAGGTAGTTTTAGGCCTAGTCAATAGTCCACAAGACCATGCCCCAAAAACCTTAAGTAAATCAATCCTCTATTGTTAAAGGAAACTCTATGGCTGCCATGGAGGCTTCAACGAGAAAGAAGCATCAAGGAGCATGCAACTGAAAACTAGAAGCTGCACTGATAGAATAGGAAAAACCGATGGAATAATTTGAAGAGGTCTACGTCCATCGAGTGTTAGAAAATTAGAGTTTCACAATTCTTGCTGGTTCAGGCTCATTATGAGCTTTGATACCAAGTTCTCGGTATACACAATTCATAAAAAATGATATGCTTACTGATCTAACTTAATGCTTAGCAGGGTCATAAAGCTGATAAAACTTTTAATTTTAATTGTAACCAATGGTTATGCACTCTAGACTCTTATCATCCAATTTGACTTCACCAGAACTACCCGGGATTGACATCAATGGCAACAGAGGAAGTTTCCAACAGTTGTGATGCCAACTGATAGCCTCTTCCACTCCACAACACCTCCACATAAAACTTGTACAAAGCACTATCCCTCTTTCCTTTCACCACAACACTCCCATTGTCATTTATGAGAGCACAATCAATCCTGCATCTATAATCTTTCTAACTGCCAACAGGTTGTTGGTCAAGGTGGAAACTATAGGCTATGTTTCTTACATAACCTTAGTAAAGGGTCAGGTTCTTGAACAGCTGCCCCAAAACCCCTGGAGGTCCTATGACCTTAGTCAGCCAGACAATTTCAGTTGGATTGCACATTGGGGATGTTACCAGTTCAAGATGTATTTGAATCATACCATTCACAATAAAATTCAATGTAAATATGTTGGCTTGTCTTGTAGGTTTAGTTTTTTTTGCATGTTGTAGGTGGTAAATTTGCTTTTAATTTTTTCAAATCAAGGTGTTAGCTTTTTCTCACAGTGAACATCTTTATTTAAATGCAAGTTTTCATTCATGCTCAGTTAAAGAGTGACTAGAGTGTTCACTTTGACTAGTAATGTAAAACTAGAAAAATGGTTATAACATTCTAGTTTCTATTTGCAGAGATTACCAACGTCTAGAAGCCCAAGATCGGTATGAGTCTGCGGACTTGGATGATGAATACTAGGATGAAAGAGGGTATGATGAGATCATGGTAGATAGTCGTGCAGCAAAGGCTGAGCTTGATGCAATGCATGGTGTTAGTGTCAACAGAAAACTTCCTAGGATTCTCCATGATCAAGGTAACTTGTCTTTCTACTGACTAATTTCAGAATATGCATTGTTTTGCTGAAATTAAATTGTGTTAAAATAATTCTGCATTTTTGTATTGGTTTTGTTTAGACAAGGATGATGAAATAGATTTTAGGCCACGACGAAGGGCCCGGGTTGAGCCTCCAATGACTGACCAAACTAAAGAGGAGCCTTACGAGGTTAACATTTATGGCCATTTGAGAGCATTTCCTTTTCTCTTATATGACTCTCTTAGTAAAGTCTAGCAATAATATGGTTGTCATGTACACTATAATCTATATATTCTTGATTTTGGAGTACACTACCATTCTTGTTCAGCTCCCTTGATTTCCTAAAGGAACGATTTTGTAAAGCTAAATGTAGGAGCTAGACAGACTCATGCTCTTTCCCTACTTGCATGGGTAGGTAGGGAGACAACTATTTGGTTATAATGATTGCCTAACATGTACTATTTGAAGGGATGACTACATGCATGGGTAGGTAGGGAGACAGCTATTTTGTTATAATGATGGCCTAACATGTACTATTTGAAGGGATGACAATGGGATGGCAATATCATACCTTTCAATAATATAGGTATCAGGACTTTTCAACAAAGGGAAAAAGAAAAAATGATATACTTATTATACTATTGTAACAATCAGAGTATCTTCTCTTCCCAAAATTTGTACTATCTAAATTAATTCCATAACTAAAAGGCATAGTACAGAATCAAAGAATGCAAAAACTATAGAGTCCTCATTTAAAAGAACATTCTTATTTATACGACTTGTATTGTTGGTGATAGCGATGAAGAGATCATAAGGGACATAAAAGATAAATACAATTACATAGATTGACTAACAAGAAGCAAGCTCCTAAGTTGTGGAAGTAATTATTTTAATTCGTGGAGTTCTTTTATTTATTAAGCTTCTGTGATTGGGAGATTTTGTTTGAGGAGTATCCATAGCATCCTTTAAAGTTGATTATATTTGTGTTATTTTACATGTTCAAAACGTTCTACACTTCATTGTCTTGAGACAGTCTATTTGGGTCATGATGGTCCTTTTCAGTGTTTCTCACATTTGCGTATCAATTTATTCTTTTTATGCCTCCATTTCCATAGATCTCCAAATTTATAGTCGTCTTTGGAATTTATCATATACCTTGTAGAGTAAGTACAATTTTTTTGTCACAAAATTTGTAAAGATCTTCTTGGTTATCTTCTCTGCAGGAGGAAGAAGACGACGAGGGTGAGTATGAAATGTACAATGTTCAAGGAACATTAAGAGAATGGGTTACTCGAGATGAAGTTCGGCGTTTCATTGCCAAAAATTTCAGACAATTTGTACTCATCTATGTGAGCCAAAGAAGTGGAAATGGTGAACGTGAATATATTCGACTGATCAATGAATATATTCGATTGATCAACTCCAATCTATGGATCTTCTCCATTGCATTTGCTCAGAAGATACAAAACAGCGGGGGACATTGAAATTGCAGACATTGAAAATCAACGCATAAAAATTATTTATTTTTTTTAAAAATTGCCTGCCGTCGCTTAAGCGACGGTTAAAACTGTCGATATACCGACGGTTACAGCTTATAGCCGTCGCTTAACCGACGGAATATAGATTTTTTTTTTTTTAAATTTGACTATCGTCGCTTATCCGACGGACATTCTGTCACTTAACCAACGGCATGAAGGTTATTTTCTTAAAAAATTTCACTACCGTCGAAGAAATGATGTCGCTTAACCGACGCTTTACATTTAACTGACGGTAAACTGAGGTGTCGCTTAAGCGACGGTTTCTACAGATGTCGGATAACCGACAACAAGTTTTCGACGCTTAAAAAAAAATCATAGTGTCGTACATGCGATAGGGAAGTGTCGAAAATCCGACAATTCTGCCGTCGGATTTTTGGTCGAAATGTAGTAGTGTGGCGATTTCCTAGTAGTTGTCCTTTGGGGGTTTTCCATAGTCATTCAATGACTTTGAATTGATCTTTCTCTCATGTTTCTATGTCGAGTCTGGGGACATGTTTCCTGGTAGTGTCTAATTGGTGTGAAGTTTGTCTCAGCTTGTCTATTTACCTTTATTTTTATGCACCTTTCTTCCTATACGCAAGTTTTGAAGTCACAGTCGAGTATACATGTGGGTTTCTCTACTATTTCTGTGTAAACACGCAGCTTTACTTCGAATAGTCATGTATGCCCTTAGTTTTTCCTTTTAGAGGAAGTTGAATGGTTTTTGGGTGAAGTTTGATTATTGATGAGTCTCCTTTGATACTGCCAGAGTCTGTATACACCTCTGTTTCTGACCAGAGACATTTTTTTAGGGTAAATTTCTTTTTTAATAATGTTCTTGTCATTGTATTTTTTTTTGTTTTGTTTTGGGATTAGTGCATTAGACTTCTTTTACCTTAGTGCTTTGATTGAGTGCTGCTTGAGTGTGCTTGCAGAGTCTGGGGATTGTAGAATCATTCTTTTTCTTTTTATATCTCATTTTATTTCAAAAAATCCAAAAATATTTGCTTATCATCATGCATTGCATTTTGCATTTTGCATAGTACTTGCACTAGATTTGCTTTGGAGTATTAGTCATGAGGAAAGCTTGCATTTATCATTTGAAGAAAATTGTGCATTTCATGTAGTAACATACCATGTTCTCATGGACACAATGCATTTGCATTGATTGTTAGGTGTGCATTTTACTTCATGTTGTGTCATAACACCATTAGTTGCATGGCCATATCCCTCTTTTGAGTAATAAAGCCAATTAAAATCAACGCTTAATTAAAATGAACTACACTATTTTATTTGATAGGGTTCACCAACAAAATTAGGTTTTAGGGTCTTGGAATAGTTCGTTGTGAGTAAATTCTCCAAGACCACTAAACAACAACATGTATGTGTCTGTCTAGGTGAGTGTGTGAAATCCTTGGTATAACCAGTGTTTCTCAGGATCCTCCTCTCAAAAGAGAGTTAAGCACCAGGCAGTTTGAGCGATTATTGATTGGGATGACCCCTAGTCATAACTGAGTAGCACCGGAGATATTTCCAAGATTGTATTTGTATCTGGGGGCTCTTTTGATATTTTCGGGCTTTGCTACCCTGCCCATACGGTCAATCCCGCCTGCGACTATCCGCCTAAGCATTGATTATATTGAGGTGACCTTAGTGGCCTTGCCTAGGATATCGAGGGGGTACTTTGTAAGGGTTATTCTACAGGTGTCCCGGCCAGGTTGGGGTCAAACATCACAGTCGCTTTACGCGTTGAAGCTGAGGGCCACAATAATTGATTACGTACCTCTGCTTGTTGTGTATGGGAGTCTCAAGCCTCTCCTAGGTGAGACATACCTGCTTCATTCGGGAGCTCACTTATCCTACCCTTGATTGCTTCTATTTGGATTTAGATTTTATTGGTGATTTCTCTGTGCATGATAGCTTGCCTAGGGTTTGTGTAGATAGAGGGTCTTTTTATATTTTTTGAGTCATTGTGGATTCCGGTGGGGATCCTCATTGTTCTCTTCGTTTAGCAGGAATTCTACCTTCTACATCTCCTCCTCCTTTGGGAGAGAGAAATAGATAGTCCAGGCGGACTACTTCGCACATTTATTCACACACCATGGGAGACCATATAGAAAGTATTCCTGAACCACCTTATCCCATTCATGTGGAAGATGGGGAGTTTACTCCTAACTATGATCCTTCACTCGACTTGACTGAGTTAGGTCCTGTGGTTTATGATATAGGAACCTTTCATGATAGACCTACTTACTCTAGGGTTGATTCCCCATTGACGCATCGTCGGTATGGAATGCCGGAGGATGATGAGACTCATTTTGAACACGCGAGCACTAGTTATGGTAGTTACAGTATGTTTGGTTTTCCCACACATGATTTGGAATTTCATGTCAAATCTGAGTTTGATCCTAACACTATGCCTGGGGGCACTCCCATTCCTTACCATGCGGAGAGGTTTGGGAGCACTAGTCACATTGCACCTTCCATCCCGGTGGTGGAAGCTACATCACATATTCCTCCTAGGTCTAGGATTAGTTATCCTATTAGGATACCATATCTGAGACAAGTGACTATAGGGAATAGTACATACATAATTACACAGATCCCTTCATCCTCTGTCCCTAGTTCTTTGAATGTTCACCCTTGACCTCATTCACATGGTCCTTCGGGCCGAAACATTGCTACGATTTATGTCTGTACTGTGGTTACTAGACCACTTGTGTCTCAACTTCATGCACTTCCCATTGTTTCGGGAAGCAATGTTCATACTTCTAGAGGTCACATTCCTACTTCTGGAATGTATATTCCTACTTTCGAAGCGTATATTCCTACTTACGGAGTGTCTCATGGGACATCTCATGCGATGACTTATGGACCTTATTATGGGACATAGTATGGACAGGGTTCTTCACCTTATGGGGGAGGGTACCAACAACCTGCTTACTCTCCAAATTACGGCTTTGTAGCTTCAAATAGTCAAGGTACACCACACTATGGTGCTTCCATGCCACCCTATACGGGTCAAACTGGAGGAGGGCACTATGGCCAAGGCCATGGTGGTAATTAGACCTATGTGAATCGGTACTATCAAGGAGCTGTCCATCAACCTCATCATTCTAGGCTCCCTTTCTTTGCAATGCTAAATCTTCCTGACTTGTCAATATTGACGAACGATCTTGTAGCTCATGACTCGGCTTGGCCAGCTGTCCCTACTAAGCTTCCCTCGGACATACCCAAGTTCGAGGGAAAACCGGGAGAGGATCCAAGCGAACATGTTACTACCTTCCACCTATGGTGCTCTTCGAATTCCTTACACCAAGACTCCATCCATTTAAGGTTGTTTCAACGCACCCTTATAGGGCCTGCCGCAAAATGGTATATAGAGCTACCTAGGGGGGTATTCGCATTGATCGATGACCCAGCGTTGACTTTTCTTAACCACTTCCAGCTACCAGTGCATTATGATGTTGGTACTAAACTCTTATTGATATTTTGGTAGGATAAAGCCACACATATCTCGGATCATATCCAAGAGTGGCATAGAAGGAAGAGATTAATTAAATCCTTTATACCGCTGGAATTCCTCCTCGAATGGTTCCCTAAGTCGTTATTGCCATATATAGCGAAGGATGTTTCTACATCCGGAGTGAAAAATGAGGAACAAGCCATTTTTAGGGCACATGAACTGGATTTGATTTATGCTCAGTCCAGTTTGTTATATGATATCATTCCCAATGCTCTGCATTCTAGCTTCGATCCCAAAGTTAAACCTGGACCACATGCCGATGGCATTATTGGTTGTGCAAGTGCTAAACTTGCAGATTCGGTTGCAAAACAAGTTAGTCAATTTTCAATCAACCAATATACTTCAGGACAAGCCACGAATTCATCTCAACCTACCCAAACAGCAAGTGTACTTTCACTACAATCATCAGACCAAAAGGGTAACCAGCAGCCCGGATGGAATAAAAAGAAGGGTAAGAATAATCGTAAGGATGGGAATAGGAATGAGAATGCTAATAATGAAAAGAACGCCCATAATACTAGGGGGGACAAGCAAGCTAAATGCAAGGTTAAATTCCCTTGCAAGTTGTGTAAGGATGATCACCTCACTTACTTGTGTCCTTGTATCGATGAAGCCTAGAGATTCATGGCATAGGGCCCAATTGTGCTAACTAACCCTTTACCTCACAATCAAAATATGAACTTGAGGACCCATGATCAGTTTGGTGGTGATCAAGATCCACCAGAGGGTAGTGGTCATGGTTGCATTAACATGGTATGTGCTGCAGAAGTTGTGACCCGTGTGAAGGACTATGGTTCGTCACAACCCAACCTAGGAAAGGAACCTGATCCACCAGGGTCTCCTTTGCGTATTGAGAAACCTGTGGATAAACCTAAAGTTGCACCTCACATTCCTAAGGGAGTTCTTAAGCGTTCATGGCACAATCCTAATTCCCAAGCCATCCAGAATTATTCAATTGTCGAGGATTTGGGCCATACTCCTTGTGCGATGTATGCATTGGAAGTTCTTCAAAGTTGTCCTTCGCAAAGGAAGGCTTTGATTTCTACCCTTGGTGTGAATGATGATGATTCTTCCTCCATGATTAAATTTGAAACCACAGGACTTCAGCCTCACTTTCCTTACTATGTGTCTCTTTTGATTCACGTAGAATGTCTTAAAATGACCGTTAAGCGCACTGTGATTGACGAAGGGGCTGTTGCTTTTGTGATGTCTTTATCGTGTTGGAAGGGTTTAGGTTCCCCTGAGCTGTCTAAATCAGCGACCATGTTAACTATGTTCGATGGGAGATCATTTAGGCTGCATGGGATCCTTCCTTCCCTTAAGGTCCATTTGGGAGGGAAGACCATTGCGATAGAGGTCGAGGTGGTTGATGCACCCCTTGACTACAATCTCTTGCTGGGTAGGAATTGGATGTACAATATGTAAGCCACGTCTTCTTCCCTATTTCACATTGTATGCTTTCCATTTAACGGGAAGATAGTCACGATTGATCAAATGTCATTCAAGAATCCGTCAGTTACCGCATCTTTGGGAGCTTCGATCCCGATCGTTGAACACTCTCAGCCGGCAACTAGGAGTGTGGGTGTAGGCATGTATCCATCCCTCATGGGAAGTTTTAGTTTTTCTGCACCGATCCTTATGATAGGGTCTAGTTCCAGTGAGGCTTTGAAATCTATGAGATCAGTGTCTTTTCGCATGAGTCATATGGAAGATCCTTGGATTCTTCCTACACTAAGTACTCCGAGTGAGCCCATCGTGATAGACGTGCTGTTGCCTGCAACTATGGTAGCTTATCAAGCTAATCTTGAGTGTGTTGCAAAGCCCAGTCCTTCCTCTTTGCGAACGGAGGAGGAGTACCCTTATGTACTGCCAACATGGGCAGTGCAGTCTTATCACGTGCACGATTGCCTTGATAGTGTTTTCCCTTCATATGAAGCGATTATTGAGGCCATGTCAAGAGTTGAGACACCATGGGAAGAGATCCATCATAGATCTTACTTTCTTCCCGAGCTTGACCGCTTGGAGCATGAGGACTTTAGAGTATTTCTTAGTGAAAGAGTTGGTAGACCCATGGTTCCATTAAGCTCTTCTAGTCCGATGGCTGATGGAAATATGGCAAATATATCTTCAACGATTCCTATCAATATCTCTCGCGATCCTGGCAGGATAGAGAATCTCTATATTGGGGCAGAATTTTCCCATGCTAAGATTCAAGAATACACCGAGCTATTTAAATAATTCTGTGATATCTTTTCTTGGTCTTACGACAAAATGCCAGGTATCGACCCTCGTATTGTCGAACACGAGATTAAGACTTATCCCAGCGCTAAGCCTATTCGACAATGCTTACGTGTGGTGAATCCTAGGAAAGCACCCACGATTAAGGAAGAGATAGAGAAACTGTTGAAAGCTGGTTTTATCTATCCCGTTCCCTTGACAGAGTGGGTTTCAAGCCCCATTCCAGTGGATAAGAAGTAGGGAGCGATCCACATATGCACTGATTTCCATGATTTGAATTGTGCATGTCCTAAAGACAATTTCTCCACACCATTTATTGATCATATTTTGGATGAGTGTGTGGGTAGCAAGGTTTTTTCCTTTATGGACGACTTTTCTGGATATAATCAGATACAAATTAAACCTGGGGACCAACATAAGACTACATTTATTTGTCCTTGGGGAAATTTTTCATATCGGAAAATGCCTTTTGGCCTTAAGAACGCTGGAGCTACTTTTCAGCAGGAAATGACCTTGATTTTCCATGATCTCAAGTCGATTATCGAGGTATTTTTGGATGACCTTACTGCTCATTCTCGTATGAGAATGCGTCATTCCTATCACTTGAGATTGGTATTCGAAAGATGCGGCCATTATTTGGTTAGGTTAAATCCTCACAAGTGCATATTTTGTGTGAAGTCAGGTCACTTGTTAGGATTCATTATTTCTAAAGAGGGTATAAGAGTCGACCCTTTGAAGGTTGAGGCAATACTTCAATTGTCTCCCCCGAAAAATATTCGCCATCTTCAATGTTTGCAAGGCATGGCAAAATTTTTACAGGGATTTGTTGTCAATTTTGCCAATTTGACTAGAGGCTTCATGCGTCTTTTGAAGAAGGAAACCACCTTTTGTTGGGATGAGCGAGCCCGGGAGTCCTTTGATGCGCTCAAGCAAGCCCTAGCATTGGCCCCGGTGATTAGTCCCCCAGACTATAGCCATGATTTTCCACTTTATGTGGCCGTGTCCATGGAGAAGATTGGTATGGTTTTGGTTCAAGAGGATGAGGAGATCCAAGAGCATGTCATATACTATCTGAGCCGAAACCTTATTGACACAAAGATTCATTATTCTCATGTTGAGAAGCTTGCTTTAGCTACCATACATGCAGTTCAACGGTTGAGACATTATATTCTCCTTCGCCAGACCTTGGTTGTAGCCCATGTCAATCCATTTCAATTCGTCCTCACCCGAAGGATGATTGGGGGAAAATATAATAAATGGATTGTCATCTTGCAAGAATTCAATCTCAAATTTGTTTCAGAAAAATCGAAGAAGTCATTAATTTTTGCAGAGCTTATATTGGATTTCCCAAGCGAGGCTAAGGAGTTGGTTTGTGAAGATACGTTTGTCGATGAACACATCTTCTTAATCTCAACTTTAGACCCATGGTATGGGGATATCATTATATATTTACAAACATTGAAGGTCCCTACTCACCTCTCACGGGATGAACGACGACAATTACATCACGTGTCTAAGAATTACCTCATAGTGGATAACACTTTGTACCACCGTGGGGTAGATTCCATTTTACAACGTTGTTTAACTCATGAAGAGGTTGAGGTAGTGCTGAATGATTGCCACAGAGGGGCGTGTGGTGGTCATTTATCTGGGATTTCTACAACCCAAAAAATCTTAAGAGTGGGTTATTTTTGGCTGTCGATCTTTAAGGATTGTGTAGATGCGATCAAGAGGTGCCACCCTTACCAGGTGTTTGCACGTAATATGCGCTCGAAACCTACCCTGTTACATCCCATCATCACCATCGGTCCCTTCACTAAGTGGGGGCTTAATTTTATGGATTGCAACCCAGCTTCAGCTTGGGGGGCATCATCATATCATAGTGGTTGTTGATTACTTCACAAAATGGGCTGAGGCTATGCCTACAGTTAAATCCGACGGTGAGATAGTCGCGCACTTCATATTCAACTAGATTATTACTCGGTTTGAAATTCCAAAAGAGCTTGTCACTGACCATGGATCGCACTTTCATAATCATATGATGGAAGAGTTGGCATCAAAGTTAGGGTACAAGCAAGAGCATTCCTCCTCTTACTACCCTCAATCGAATGGACAGGTACAAGCAGTGAATAAATCACTCAAATCCATTCTCCAATGAACCATCGTACAGAGCAAGAATAATTGGCACATCATGTTATATCCTGCTTTCTGGGCATATAGAACCACTATTAAGACTGCCACGGGTTTTTATCCATATCAACTTGTACATGGAGTGGAGTCGATATTGCCGGTTGAATGTGAGATTTCTTCCTTGAAGCTAGCCATAGAACTCTTACAAGACACTTCACCATTGGAGGAGAATTTGGTCCACCTTGAGCAACTTGATGAGTAGCGTCGAGATGCCTTGGTGGCTCTAGAAGTAAATAAGCGTTGCATAAAGGTCCAGTATGATAAGTCTGTCCGTCCAAGGAGCTTTAGTGAGGGATAATTAGTCCTTTTGTGGGATCAACCGAAAGAACCCTTGGGGGTAGGAAATTTTAACCCCATGTGTCGTGGTCCTTATGTCGTCAAACGTGTGTTAGAGAAGGGCGCTTATGAGTTAGTGGATTAAGAGGAAATGACCTTGGCGGAGCCTAGAAATGGGCTCTATCTCAAGAAGTACTATGCATGATTTTCAGCCAAGGTTGGTTATTGTATATTATTGTACAGTTTTGCATAGTTAGGTCTTTTTCTTATCGTGAACGGTTTTATGATTAGTTTTCATTTCTTTTGGCAGATGTCAATGGAATCTTCCACCTACAATGGATTTGTGGATGGTGCGAGTCATCACACTCAACACTCAGCCTCTACTGCTTGGGTGATTTATAATCCTATGGGTCAGGTACTGTCTTCAGGAGGCGTATGTCTATGGCCATCTTCCGACAATGTTGCTAAATATAGTGTCGTTATTGAGCTTCTATGGGATGTCATTTCACATGGCGTTCTCTCTCTTGAGGTACATCTTGATTTGGATTTAGTAGTGTCACAGCTTAATGGTTTGTACCATGTTAGAGATCCGAATTTATTAAGAAGATTCTTACGTGTGAGATTATTAGAACAGCAATTTGACAATATAACATACATACATATTCCAATAATTAATAATCAAGTTGTTGACTCATATGCTAACTACGTGTTAGATTGGCATTTGTTTCATACACAATAAATTCATCACAAACACTAATTTTTACACATGTAAATAAATAAACCGATCACCATAAAAAATTTATATAATATCCAAAATGTGGTAATACATATTGTCATGATACAAAAATGGGGCTCTTGAGCCACCAAAACTTTAATACACGGTAATACAAAATGTACAACTCCCAGGTATCTAAGCCTGTGGAGGAGGGGGGGGGGGGTTGTGATCATGGAAGGTAACTACGACTCTAGCTAGTCGTTGGAATAATTGCACCCATGCTCGTGGTACACCCACCACCTGGCGATGCACAGCCTCAGGAAATTCCTCGACTTGCGCCATGGGAATCTTGTTTGTCAACCTCACAAAGTTGGTATGAATGCTCTGGAGTGTCCGCTCCACATCCACACCCGTGATATCATCTCCTCTTCCCCTCCGTCTATAATGAGGGAAGCCTTCAGGCCTCCGTGGTCCCACATCTGCATACAAATGGTAGATGTCACTATGTATTGTCACACAAAAAATATGTATTTTGATTCCATATAATCAAAAAACACAAAAAATTAAATAACTCAAAAATTTAAAGAGAGGGTCGAGATTCGTTACCTATATCACCATATGCTGATCCTGGTGGTAGCAGTATGTCTAGGTCCCCCCGAAAATCTAACCCCGCATAAGGGTAGTCATCGATGGTAACTATCTATCGTCGCCACCATGGAAAGAACTTAGCTGGATAGGGGTTGGACACCCTACCTCCCCCTAGACTGCGCATCGCATCTTCCCAAAGCCGTTGGGCCAGATCTTGAACCCCGTGAAGAGGAACATCAACTCTGGGGCTCAATCCTAGAACAAGCTCGAAGAAAAACATGTTCAGTATACTGCTGAACCTGAATTTTCGCACTCTGCCGATCTTACACTCACTGAGACCGTGGGTCTCATGCACTCCACTGCATAGAACATCAAAGGCCATGAGGCCTGGTGGAGTGAATCCAAGCCTGCTATCCTGCCCAATGTCAATAGGATGGCCGTTAGGCCTAACACCTGTATATATTTGGTTGGGATCGGACTCCCCACCTTCTCCGTGTCTGGATAGCAGTACACCACAATGTACTCATCGATAGTCAGGCCACCTCCGGGCCCACTGCGAGAACAAAGGTTCACTACTTCCCCCCGTCGAGAAAGTCTAGTAATAAAGTATATGTCCTCCACCTCTATGGTGAGGGACATCCCATCTATATGGAAGGACTCAAAGTCTGAATCCCAGTAATCCACTAGCATCTGCAATAGTCTTGGTTTGTCCCTCAAGCCACCAAGACACCAAAACTTGTAGAGTCCACATGCAGGTAGCGCTTGTTGAGCCATTAGATCAGCCCTTACTGCCTCCTCTACATCACCATGTTCACGCTCTCTCCATTCTAGGACCATTCTGCACAAAAAATTGCAAGTTTTCCCAGTAGATTACTTAAAAAACCTCATGCACGGCCTCATACGCAACTGTTTTCCAAACAAACATGTATGTATGCGATTGTGAGGGCATTTTCCACATATATCCATCCCTATACACAGAAAAACCCTCGATTTCTGTGTCGACCGCAGCGCCCTTTTTAGATTGGCCTAGAAACCTCAAATGACCATGGAATTTGATAAAAATTGCATCAAAATGGAAGAGAAGAGCATGGGTAAGTACCTAAAAGAAACGATAGTGGATTCTGCAGGCTAGATCTCTTGGAATTCGCTGTTGAAAATCTGAGCTCAATTGGGTAAAAATTTCAAATGTTTTATAATGTTTTGAATTGTTTACTATTTATAGAAATTTTTCAAATTTTTGAAAATTTTTACCCCCTTCCCTATATTTTGGACCATTTCTAATCATTTTGGACTATTTTTGACCTAATTCATGATGTAGGAGACCTTTTTGAGTGTCGTTCAAGCCGTTGGATTGATCTGTTCATGTTGATCTCAGGTATCATGTCTAAACTGGCATATAGGTTAGGTTTCATCACCATTTGCATTTTGCATGACCTTATGACTGTTTCATCATAGCCTTAGGTGTGAACCCACTCTATTATGTCATGAAACCTTCTTTTTTTTTAGAAGTGGCATGGTATGAGTGGTAGAGCCTAACCTTACATGGGTACCCTAGTTAGTGCCTTATTTGTATTTGGTGCCCATGCTGATGTTTTAGGGTGTGGGAGTCCGTTGTATAGTACTTCCATGACATTTCGCAAGAGCCTCATACTCCTCTTGATCTTTTTGCTGGCCTATTTCCCTAAGGACTCCCTTATGTCAAGTTGTAATTGCATTATCATGAGCTTTTATTTCCTTATTGATATTTATGTCGGCTTCCCTGACATAGCGTTTCAGACATATAGCCAGAGCTTGTCTCATGTCTAGCCATGCAGAGCCATTTTATATATCCTTTGCAGCTTGATTTCTTTTTTACCGGGAGGGGATTTTCCCCCAAGTGTCGATATCCTACACATGTGTTCTTGCATTGAGTATAGGTATGTTCCACTGCTTGGAACTAGTTTGTTTACCCCTATGACACTTGTCTCCTCCTAGTCTGTAACTATAAAGCAGTTTTATTATTTTTCAAGCTTTTTAAATATTTGAAAAAGTCCAAAGAAATCAAAAAACTAAAAAGTTGGACAAGGAAAGATGTTATCTTTGGTAGCTGTCAAGTCGTGTCTCCTTTGAGCAGAGCACTGTATATCACATCCATTGGTTGGGTTTATAGTTTAACTTTAGGAGCTATACTCATTTATCTGAGTTTATCTCCACCAACTGGTTAAGCTTCCAGTCCCCATGGAGCCTCTTTAGATGCCTCCTGTGTCATAGAGATGTCCCAGTTTGTATATCGAGTCTATGCTACCTTTATTCAATCACCATTAGTCGTTATGCTCTTGTTCAAAGAAATTTGAAACCTGAGTCGGCCATTCCTCAGTTATCTTGACTTTGCATGTCGACCATTCCCGGTACAGTTACTGGTTCGTGCACCTTATGATCGATTTCTTCCACATTATACAACTTTGTTGAGTACCTCGTGTTGGATGATGGGGGATGCCTTAATGCCCTCCTTCCAGCAGATTTCATCCCATCGAATTTAGATCATTTATTCTGGGATTGGAATCTAGAGTCATTTTGAGTGCCTTGAGACTTGCAGTCATAAGTGGCAGGTTCTCTCGCCATCGACAGTATATGGGAATACATCATAATCCCCTAATCGATGGGTCCTCTCAAGTGTTTGACCTCAACACATTTATTCACACTTATTAGTTTTCACTCTAGTACCTTGATTCCCATTTTTGTTATCGATGGGTGATCTCACGTCTATTAATAGTATACATTAATGACCAGTAATCAGATGATGGACTACTATGTTCAACCTCGACACCTCTATTCACATAGTAAGACATATAGTCGTAGCAGTTTGTGTAGAAGACCTTCCATATTGGTGGCATCTCTTATATGCTACCTCCTTGATCGTGCCAGTGTTCATGAGATTTCAGCTCTCGTGACTTGATTCTAGTATATGTCAGACATTTCTAGCCATTATGGAGATCTTGATCCATTATATATCTTCAGCCATTATGGAGATCATGGTCCTTTGTATATCTTCATCATGGAGATTCTGATATATGTATATTGTACGTGGCGATGACCACTTATGTGATATCTTGTATCATGCCTATTCATGGCCATTGTACTCTTATGTATCTGGGACTGCTATATGTATTTGTAGTATGTGTAGATTTGTATCATTGTACTATGCTGATTGGGTGGCTGGTCTTCCATTTGGGATTCTTCATCACTCCACTTCTGGGATGGACTTATAATGTATTTCGGCCATCACATGACTCCTCTGACCTCACACATCAGGGGGCATCTGTTATAGCTGATTTTACCACTCCAGGTGAATCACACTTATATGGCCTTCCCTTGTCCCTCTACAGACTCCTTAGACCCCTTGGACCATTTTTTGTCCTTTGATGTTTCCTTGACCATCCCTAAAAACATGTGTAAATTCATATACGCGACTTTTAAACCCCTAATCACGTATATACGCGGGTTTGACCACTAAAACCGCGTACATCGGGATGTGTACAAAATTCAAATATTTTTGGAGTTTTCCTTGACATGGATTCGACTCACTTGACTCCTGGCCTTCCCTATGCCTTGAGATCGCTCGGATTCGACCTTTCATTACCCCTTTGAAAAGCTATATAAGGAAATCTATGGTACATTGAAGGCATATGAGAGAATTGAGAGCAAAGAAATTATAGGCCATTGTTGCTGAAACTTGTGCTTGAGTCTACATCCCTTTGTCCCTTGGAGCACTTTTGTGTTCTTCCCAAGCTTGCCTTTTGCTTGTGAGCTTGCTATCGAGAGATGGAGGATTGAGGTGGTGGAGGCCCAAGTGGGGGATTCAGTTTCTCCAATTTGCAAACCTATCGACAGATGTTGTATCCATTGTAATCTCTGATTTTACATTAATAGAAATATATTTTCATGTCCAATGATGTATGTTTGAATGAATATTTTATCCATGGATGTTTTCAAATGCTTATACATTGTTGATTATATATGCTAGAATAGATCTAACACCAATATATATAGTATGCTTGTATTGTTTACTTGTTGTTGAGGAAGTAATCTATCAATTCAAGCTGAAGTTGGAAAGCTCAACAAGGATCTACTTCAACTGTCCAGAATAAGGTACGAGGTCTGATCATCATTCATGATTCATACATTCCTGTAATGCATCCAGGATAAATCACTTGTCCTCGTCAATATCGTTGTGCTAGACGGAAGAGTGCGTTTTGAAACCCTGCGTGCGCGAGTGAACCCTAGCCGCTGGGGGCGCCGTCCCTCCCATGGATCCTCTGGATCCTGAGTCCGTTGAGGACAGATTTCACTCCATTGTGGCCGCCATGCCTTCTGTTCAAGCTGCTGCGGGCCCCCCTTCTAAGTTTGTCAAACGTGCAGAGATCCCTGAAGTGAAGCTCAGTTCAACAGCCTCAAAGAGAAAAGCAGTCACTCTCTCCGAGAAAGGTCTCATAGGGTTATTCACTAGTCTCTGGCCTTCCCCTCGCTCAGTGGAGGTCTGCCTGAATAAAAATTGGAGAACCCTAATCCAGGGGGAGGTCCAACAAATCTTCTGTGGAAAAGGCTACTTTTCTTTTATCTTTGAAAGGAAGGAAGATCGGGATTTAATCTTCAGGAATGGCCCTTATTTCATGGGCCCGAGAGGAATGTATCTGAACAAATGGGATCTATCTTTCAACCCAGAGAAATATATTCCAAAAGCAGTGCCTGTGTGGGTCAAGCTCCCTCACCTCCCTCTCCACTGCTAGAACGATGAAGATTTTTGAGTAATAGGGAACACCCTCGGGAAATATGTTGACAAATCTGAGCCAAAAGCCCCAATGTTCTCCTGTGCCCGTATCTATGTTGAAGTTGATCTAGAGAAGGGCTTGCTGGAATCAATCCTGCTATCCATTGACGGCTGGAACCATCTTCAAACAGTGGATTATGAGCAAATCCCATTTAAATGCAAGTACTGCCATGAATATGGCCATTTTGCAAAATCCTGTCCAAAAAATCCTGAAAAACCCATCCCGGATGACTCCCCATCTGAGGGATGGAACATAGCAAGTGGGAAGAGGACTGCCAAGCCCTCAAAACAACAGAACCCCGCGTCAAAGAACTCCTCCGGAAATAGGTTCGAGGTCCTGGATATTGAGACGCCGGAGGAAGGAAATAAAGAAAAGACCCCTGAGATGGAGAATCAGGAGGCTGATCCCCCAGTTAATGCTCCCCATCAGGATAAGGAAGATCAGGGTGAGGGTCCAGGAGACACTCAGAGCCAGGAAAAAGAATTTTTGGGAAAGGGGTCTGAAATCCCTAAGGAAAGGCATGAACAAGCGGCAAACTCAGAAGGATCCAACACACGGGCAGGGGAAAAAGCTAGTGCAGAAGAAATAACTGACACTTCTACTGAAGAGAAAGAGCCCCAGTCTAGGAAAGGGAGGAAATCTAACATAATCATCAGAGAGTAGGAGGTAGCAAGGGAAAAGGAAGTAGGAAAGCAGGTGAATCTGGACTTCTTAGTAAAA
>LPNX010269572.1:35241-143122 GCA_001517045.1 Pseudotsuga menziesii | reverse complement strand
TGACGAGTAGGTCAGATATAAGTGCAGAGCCATTTCATAGATGGTAGTTGAGGTGTCCTACCATGCTGGTGAATATAAGTGCTGAGCCATTTCACAGATTATAGTTGATGTGTCCTACCATGCTGGTGAATATAAGTGCTGAGCCATTTCACAGATGATAGTTGATGTGTCCTACCATGCTGGTGAATATAAGTGTTGAGCCATTTCACAGATGATAGTTGATGTGTCCTATCATGCTGGTGAATGTGAGTGCTGGGCATTTCTGATGTGATTGTAGTTTACTACATGACCAGATGTGAGTGCTGGGCGTGCCTTTTTGACGAGCAAGTCAGATGTAAGTGCTGGGTGAAGACCTACATGAGAGTAGGCCTACAACCAGCATGAAAAAGGGTTGGCTCTGTAGAACTTCCTATGACGAGATAGTACACACATGATGATGACCAGTGGAGATCCAGATCCAGCAGTGATGATCTAGATCGAGTGATGATCCAAATCTAGTCCAGTGATGATGATCCAGATCGAGTGATGATCTAGATTCAGTGATGATGATCCAGATCGAGTGATGATCTAGATCCTGTGATGATGTCCTATGATGATCCAGATCGAGAGATGATCTAGATCCAGATGACTTGAAGATGAAGATGACTTGAAGATGAAGAAGACTTGATGACAGAGATGACTTGAAGACGAACATGATCCAGTGATACAGAGAAGAAGACCAGTGCTGAAAATTGTGTCAAAAGAATACCTTCCTAGTTAAGAGGGAGTGTTGATGTATATGTAACTTCGGAATGTATTCTTATATGTATCTTATATATTGTAACCCGATGTTTATTCCGGGATGTTTCTATTATGTATTTGAGTCATATTGTCTTACCCCAATGTTCTGATTGGGAGGATTATTAATGTAAACAAGTCTTGTCAAGTCATTAGGTAAGTCCCCACAGTTTCGGGGCACTTGGGTTATTATACACTAATTAAGGTGTAGGATCGAGTAAGTAATTGTAAGTTAAGCCTACATGGTTGAGTGCACTTCAAGTCAACGGAAGAATATAAATAGAGAGTGAGAGTCTCTCTATTTATCACTTGTGAATTACATCACTTGCTCTCTCAAGTGTGGCGCACCTTTGGAGAAGGAAATACTTTGGCTTGACAGAAGACAGAAGGTTGCTGTTGTGTTGGGAGGTCATCTTACTGTTTTGGGTTTCACATCTTGTGGTGATACTATCTTAGAGGAAGTTGAGGGGTTTTCTCCATTTATGGTTTCCCCTATCAAAACTCTTTGTGTCTCTTGTCTCATGTGATGTGCTTATGTTATTGCTGTGCTTGTTATTCTCTCAGTGAAAAGATCCTAACATAATGCTCGCTTAAATGTTGAAAAACTAACAAAACTCGCAGGCGAATAAATATCTGCTCACAGCAGAAGAGGAGAAGAAGGAGAAAGATAGGGCCCTCAAGCAATCTAGGAAATAATGAAAGTAGTCTCCTAGAATTGTAGAGGCCTAAGAGGTGTGCAGAAGCTAGAAGTTATCAAATGGTTCAAAACAATGGAAGCAGCATCAATTCTTCTCATCCAGGAGACTAAAAGGTCAGCAGAAGACAGTATTACCACTATCAAACACATATGGCCAAAAGGGACAGGCCTAGCCATCAGTGCAAATGGGGCTTCGGGAGGGCTTCTCTGCTGGAAGAACTCAGACCAGTTCGCTCTATGCTCGGCCATAGAAAATAGGAATTGGATTCTTATCAAAGTTGAAAACAAAAAAAATAACAATGAACAGTTTTGGATAGGGAATGTTTACAGCCCAACCCTGAACTCTCAGAAGGAGAGCTTTTGGTCATCTCTAGAAGAGCAAAGTGAATGCAAGAAGATGCTACCCTGCTTCATTGCAGGATATTTCAACGCCACTATCTCTGCAGAAGAATGTAGAGGAGGATCCAAGGTGAGGTATCCCTTTGGGGAAAGGATGGAGGATCTCATTTCTCAATGGGACCTCTCTGACATTAAACCCAAAAATGGTATCTACACATGGAGCAATAGAAGACTGGGCCCTGGACATATAGCGGCCCGATTGGATCGATTTCTGGTAAGCTCCCATATCCTCAATTCTATCCCGGAAGTCAAAATTTTGTGCTCGGCTGTCTTGGATCATAAGCCAATTTGTCTCTATTTTCCGCCAGTGGAAAACTTGGGACCTCTACCATTCAGATTCAATAAAATATGGCTGGAATCGGATGAAGTTTGGGATATCATATCCAATGCCTGGCGCTGCTTGATTCTAGGTTCCCCAGCTTTCTCCTGGGAACAGAAATTAAAAAGGGTTAAGGAAGCACTCAAATCGTGGGCAAAAACCCAATTCCAAGAACCAATGGAGCAAAATAAAAACATAGTGAAGGAAATGCAACAGCTGCGCAGAGAAATGGAAGTCAATATGATTACGAAGGAGCACCTTCTCAAGGAGATTGATCTTGAAACGCGTCTCCAAAAAACCCTCAGGAAGGAAGAGGAGGGATGGAGGCTCCGCTCAAGAATCTTCTGGCTCAAAGGAGGCGATCTGAATACAAAGTTTTTTCAAAATCAATGAAAGGACAAACAGCGCTGGAACACTATCAGGGAACTTAAATCTGAATATGGAACTCTCATTCAAGGACAGGCGGCTATCAGCACAGAGGTAAGAAACTTTTTTGAGCATATTTATAATGATGAGGAACCAACCACTCATCGCCTTATGGAAGATATGGTTTCTGATATTCCCCCTCTAATTAGCCCTGAAGACAAACTCAAGCTCGAATCCCCCATTTCAGAAGAAGAGGTTCAAAAAGCAATCTGGAGTCTCCATCCGGATAAATCCCCCGGCCCGGATGGCTTCCCCATTTGCTTCTACAGATTCTTTTGGCCTCTTATCAAGAGGGACCTAATGCGCCTCATGTCCTGGATGTCTAAAGGAAACATGGGGGGAGCCACCAACTCCACCTTCCTCGCTCTGATCCCTAAAGAGTCCAACCCCACTTCTATTAAAAAATTCTGGCCAGTCTCTTTATGCAACGCCTCTTATAATATTTTTTCTAAAGTTCTCTCCCTGAGGCTCAAACAAATCATTCCGTCCCTCATATCCCCCAACCAAGGAGGCTTCATTTCAGGCAGACACATTAGCGATAATATCCTTCTAGTTCAGGAAGCTGTCCATTCTAGCACCAAGAGGGGTGAGCCTGGGATGGCCATTAAGTTGGACCTTGCCAACGCCTTTGACAGGCCGAGGCACTCCTTTATCATCATGGTTCTAGACAGATTTGGGTTCCCTCCTGCCTTCATCAGCCAACTTCAAGCTTGCGTCACCTCCCCCTGGATAGCTCCTCTTATTAATGGAAGACCCTCAGCTTTCTTCAAAGCCTCCCGGGGAGTGAGACAAGGCTTCCTGCTCTCCCCCTTCCTTTATATCCTGGTAGCTGACTCTTTAAGTAGAAGACTAGCTAGACTTCAAACCGAAGGATCTCTTCCAGGCTTGTCTTTTCGAAATGGAGTCAATCCCATTAACCATGCCCTCTTTGTAGATGACACTATCTTCCTGGGAATAGCCTCCACCCAAATAGCTAGGAACTTTCTTCACCCTTTGGACTCTTTCCTTCAAGCCTCAGGAAGCTCAGCAAACCTGAATAAGTGTCAAATCTACAGTTGGAACTGTCCTACACCTATCCTTCGTAGCATTTCCCAAATCCTTCAAATCAAAACCAACCCAAACTGGACCCACTTCATCTATTTGGGTAT
The DNA here is from genome assembly GCA_001517045.1 of Pseudotsuga menziesii. NCBI lineage: Eukaryota > Viridiplantae > Streptophyta > Pinopsida > Pinales > Pinaceae > Pseudotsuga > Pseudotsuga menziesii. The sequence continues at coordinate 139,356 of LPNX010269572.1, read as the reverse complement.
CCCTGTTGTCAAAAAATCTATGACCTCCTCAATGTGGATACCGGTTGTCCAAAAAATCAAGGACAAAATTCAATCTTTGGGATCGAAGTGGTTAAACTTAGCAGGGAAAACTGTCTTAATTCAATCCATTCTATATTCCTACCCCATCTATACAAGCTCAATGGTTCTTGCTCCCAAGAATATCATAAACAACATCAGTAAGGAGATCAGAAGGTTCCTTTGGCAGGGAGGGAAAGTTCAGACCAAGAAGTTTCACTTGGTAAAATGGGACACGGTAAAACGTGCTAAAAATCAAGGAGGCCTTGGCATCAGAGATCCAAAGCTCATGAACAAAGCTATGGGAGCCAAATTGATTTGGAGATTGGTCTCGGGAAGAAGGGACTGGTGGAAGGAAGTCATCAGAAAAAAGTATATCAGAAGACCCCGGTCAAAAATGATGGACAGTGCATGGACAGGGAAAGGAACAACTCTATGGCAGCTTTGCAAAGCTTCTATCAACATTATAAAAGAACAGTGCTATTGGATACCAGGGAACGGGAAAAGAATCAATATTTGGACTAGTAGAATTTTGGGGCAGCCTCCCATCTCCTCGCTGCCTGGTCTGGCTCCTTTAGCAGAGTGGGCAAGCGGCCAGGGAATTCAAACTATCTACGATCTTTCTCTTTGGGATACCATGGGGCAATGGAGGGGCTGGAAAGAGCTCACACCCCCAGCACACATGGCAATCGCAGCATCTTCCCTGCGTTCGAGGCTTCACGGTCTCTCCCCATCGCGAGTGTATGACAAGGATCACCTTGGTTGGGGGCTAGCAGGTCAGTACAGTGTTAAAGAAGAATACAAGACCATTTCTGCAGAGCCAAGAACGGGAGAGAAAATTTGGAGGAAGGTGTGGCACCCTGACAACATCCCAAAAGTAAATAGCTTCATTTGGACCCTCTTACATAACAAGCTGCTAACAGCCGAGAACCTGCGGAAAAGGGGCATTCTTGGTCCCTCTCGATGTGCCCTGTGTGGCTTAGATGAAGAGACAACCAGCCATATATTTTTCCAATGCAAAGTCTCTCTTCTTGTTTGGGAGATTGTCCTCCCTCCGGATTTCAAGCGAGTCTTGCCAACCTCAGCTTCTCAGCTCTTTCAAATCTAGATGAGCCTTTTCCCTAGATCTCTAAGAAATAAGCCCACCTTGAGCTGCCTTTGGGCCTCTCTTCCAAAGAACCTTTGTTGGCAGCTGTGGCTAGCAAGAAATCGAGCCATTTTCAAGGAGGAAAAAGCTATCCCGGTCATCATTGCAGCAAAAACCATCGAAATGATATCTGAGAAGTATGCCTCAAACAACATCGTATTCCCAATGCAAGAGTCCATCCCTGAACCTTACGCTACTTGGTGCAAAAACTTCTTGAAAGAGGGGAGCTCCCTTCAGTCCAAAAGTACTACAGGAAGAGTAAGGCAGCCTAGACAGACTCTGCCCTGGGAAATTCGTCTCTCTGACAATGAATTTAAGCTCTGGCTCAAGGAAAAAAACTCATTTGCCTTTTTATTCGATGGTGCCTCGAAAGGAAACCCAGGGGTGGCAGGCGCGGGGGGGATTCTCCTGAATCCCGAAGGATATGTCGACCAGAATTTTGCTTGGGGGCTTGGGAAAAGAACTAATAACGAAGCAGAATGGTTGGCCCTTATTCAGGGTTTCCACCTTTTACACAATATGAAGATCCACAGGGATCTGATATTTGGGGACTCAAGGCACGTCATTTACAATATGATCAAGGGATATCCTTCAGGCGCTATCAAGTGCCGTCGGTTACATGGGAAATCCAAGCTTCTCATGTCCAGCTCCTTTGAGTTTTATCATATCCTTCGGCAAAATAACACCGCTGCGGATAGCATGGCCAATGTGGGAGCCTCCCTCCCACAAGGACTCTACAGTCAGAACGGAGCCCAGCCCTCCCTCTATCCTATTCCTTAATGAGGTGCTGGATGCTCCCTTCCTTAACCGCTTCTAGGATTTTCCTTTTTGTTCAATTAGCCCGCCCTCAACTCATCGATTCTACCCCTTCCCCTTCTTTCTCTCCACCCCCTTTCTCCCCTCCCTCTCCATTCTTTTCTCATACCCCTTCCTCCTTATTCCTCCCTCCCCTTTTTAATTTTCTCCTCCCTCCATTAGCCCTCCCCCTCTTTTTTCATATCCCCCTCCTTGTCATACCCTTCCCCTTGGCAGCTGGCCCTCCTCCTTTTGCCGGTTATCCTCTTTCAAACGCCCGTCCTATCTCCCTCCGTTTCTTGGCCGCGTGGTCTACGGTCAAGTCTTCCCCATTCTCGAGCTTTCCCAGCATTAAATGGATGAGACGGTGGGATTATTGCTACCCCACTCCGCACGTTTTCTCTGAAGTTGGGTTTCTCCTTATACCGCTGCACTGTGAAGTCATGCATTCTCTCTTGGTCTCGGCTCCGTTCGGCTTGCAAGACAGGTCTCGCATCCTCCAGGAGGTGGTGTCTGGTATTGAAGGTGGTCATCTATATGGTATTCCCTGGCAGGTTCTCCCGTTGACGCGATCATTTTTTAAGGAGAGGTTGGCCTTTGCAGCCTTCTCCAATTGCTGCTGTAATCTCACCCTAGCGTTGTGGTCTCGTGACTCTGGTGCCGTAAATCCCACCTGTTTTGGCAGCCCGTGTTGTGTTCTTGGTTGCAATTTTTCTGGGTGGCAGGAGGGCGCGGTTGGAACTTTGGTCTTCACCGATAGACAGGGGTGTTCGGTGCTCCAACAGGAGTTGGTTGTCCTAAGTGGAATTCTCAATTGTTCAGGGCTTGTGGGTTCGAGCAGCAACTTGGTTGCTGATACTCTGTCCAGGCGACTCGACTGTCTTGATATTTCCTCTGATTTTGACAGAATGGCCCAGCCAGGGGGCAATGCAGGTATCCAAGACATCAAGAAAAATATGAGGTGTTTGCATGAGGTGATTTCAATAGGAATCATGGATAACAGGGAGACATCCTGTGTCATAAAAAATATGGAGGACACTGTGAGCTACACTTCTCTTCAAATCAGCAATCACGACTCCAGAATCGATGATAATGAAAGCACCTTGTGCGAGATGCTGGGGAAGGTAGATAGGATTCAGGAGGATCTTGCTCGTCTCATCTCCATGAACCAGGGCAGTAGGATCAGTGGAGCAATAGTTGAAGGGGAGCGTCCGATGGAAGAAGAGTCCGTTGTGCAACCAGTCCACTTAAGAGGCCATCTGTAATTTGGTTTTTATGAACTCATGTTTTTTTTTCTTTTATTATGTCAGCAATATATAAGGGTATACACTGCCCGTACTGTTAGCCACCATGGAAGAACCCTATATGTAGTTTTTTGGACTCTTTTCAGGCTTAGTCTATAGTGCTCTACCTCTGTTCTGCAGGATTATCCTTTCTCTTTTTTGCTATGTACTGAATGGCTGTGCACAGCCCGTTTATAATATAATCTTTTTTAGTTTCTGTTAAAAAAAAAAGGTACGAGGTCTGATCCTTTAGTGTTAGATATTTAATTTCTATTGCATATTGGAAAGGATTGATTTCTGGAGTCAAGCTGTCTGTTGTGGTACCCCAAGCCATAGCAATTTCTCTTCGTAACAGGTCACACCCAAGAATTCCTTACGTGTGTCACCGTATACCCTTGTTTATGGAAAAGATGTCATTTCCCCCCCCCCAATATTATGCTACCCTCTTCCATAATAACTCAGGAGTCAAGAGGCTCAAATAATGAAGTCTTGCAAATGAGAATCTATAAACTTTTGAAGGCGGAAGAGTCTAGATCCAAGGCCAAATAACGTTTTAAGCATCAACAGGAAATAGTAAAGCGGTGGTTTGATAAGCATAAAACAGGAAAAGGGGTATTTGAAGTAGGAGACCAAGTTCTTAAGTGGGATCACCCACATGATGAAAGGGGAAAGCACACTAAGTTCCAACAATTATGGGTTGGCCCTTTTTAGATTGCTACAAAACTTGGCCCCTCAATACAGGGGTGGAAAAAGAACTTGCCAGTTAATGGTTTAGTTCTCAAACCTTATTTTTCCTGATTTTGTTTATTGTTTTGTACATAAATAATTTGATTTGGTTATTTACTCTGATTTATTTCATTTTGTTTGTTTTTAGTTAAAATTTTGTTTGATTTCAATAAAAGAGGCAAACTGTTGGTTGCATGGAAAACATTAGAGTTCTGGATTAACTGAGATCCTTGGGTATAAGACTGTGTACTATTGTTTGATTTGATAGAAGTTCTTCTAGTTAAGTAGTTTTCCTAAATGGCTATGAACACATTGAAGTTCGGCTTAATCCTTGTAAAATAACTCAGGATCAAAAGGTTTGGAATACTATTTCGAGGCCCCATCCATTTCACATCTAAAAATGTCCTAGGGGGTGACAACAAAAGACCCATGGAAATGAAGCAGGGTAAACAGTATATTATATATAAATGATCCCATGCCAAGATTTGAAAGCTAAAAGGCTAATAAGGGTCAAAACTCCTAAGAAAGCAATATCTATAGAAACAAAGTACTGAATCATATGAGTACAGATTGCCAAAAGTTCTTCTCCGTCCATGAGCTGAAAATTAAATACATCTCTCACACAAAAGGACACTATGGATAGAGGAGCCTAAATAAAAATTCAGAAAGAAAGGCATGAGGAGGACTCAAAAGGACAAAAAAGTCTCAAAGCACAAAAAAGTGCAAAATGGTATGGGAATGAGGAACAAATGAATATTTCTGTTTACCATATGTTACAATCCTGTGGTGTCCAAGCTGGAAGCTACCCAAAGACAAAGGTAAAAAAATGAAACTCGTCTTCCTGGCCTCAAAAGAGTTATCCTGACTTTGAGATTTTGGGTTCCATTTTCCTAAATTGGACTATCATCAATGATTAAAGATACATATATTTTCCATTTTGGGAATCCATACATCTAAAAAAATTCAACATGTTGATTTTACTGTTAAATAGTCGGTTACTTGGAAGAAGTTGTCCAGAGATCTGGGTTCACCAAGTAGTTGCCAATTGTTGTAGCTGCAACGATTCCCAAATTTTTTAAAATTTTGGACCCCCCTTTTTATTTTGTCTTGCTTAGTTTTGTTTGGATCGCTGAACTTTGTTGTTCATCTGCCATGAGTTTGATCTTTTGAGAATAATTCAATGTAGATTATTGATCATTTTGGGGAGCTTAATGAATATTTTTGTCTGCTAATGATGTTGAATCAAACTTGAAGTTTTGGTTTGGCAGTTTTTTTTACTGTCGGAAGTATTTTGGACAATGAATCGGGGTCATAGTCATCTATGTATCCGCTGTTGCAAAAGCCCACTTATGAACGTCCCGATGGATAGTTATGATGTTCACCGATGCGCTTTATTGATTTTTCTTTCTTTGGACTGTCGGCGTTTTATTTATCACGGCCGGAACATCAGTTTTTTGTATCACCACCATTCAAAAGACAAATAAAGAGTGGGCCTTTCGTTAGTTTTTTCTTTCGCCAATCACGCGGTTTATTGTTTCAACTTTTTGATTTGCGATGATTTTTTGAGATATTTTGACTATGATCGGAGGCCGTGGTTTGATTGTGTTTTTCCATTGCGACTCCGACGCAGACTAACCATCCACCATATATCTTTTCCTTGCATCGATGGTTTGTTCTAAGTTTTCTCTGATGTTGATTGGTCTGCAGAATTTTTGGTCCATGTAACTCCTGTCGGTGTGGCTCTATAGCGTACGAACCTTCCGATGCTGTAATAGTTCCAATCTCTGATGTATGGACACCCTCTTTTAATGCTTTATTTCGCTGACGTTTTGTTTTGCTCTGAAACCCTTAGACCATGGGTCGCCCACCGTTGCGTTGTTTTAGTGAACTAACCATCCGACGTTGTGTTTTCCCATTCGCCAATGAGGATTTTATCTACCCGATGCTTAGTTTTCCAATTGGTGGGGTTTTCCCACCATAGGAGATGGAAGGTTCTCTTTTGATTATCAAGTTAAGGTTTTCACGTTGAAAACGCAGTCCTGGGTTCTACTTTTGATGCTAATTTTTATTGGTAGTATGGTTTACGTTTTATTGAAATTAATCTAGATAAATGATGAGTTTTTCATTTTACAGACAGACCTAGGAGATTTTTTCAGATCCAGTTGATGATTACTGCTGCAAAGAAGACATAGCTGGAGGACAAAGCAGAAGGGAGTTGGTTGAAGAAAGAAGCAGAGATGTTGCTCAAGGAAAAGAAGATAGCGAAGGTTTGAGATCAACCAGATCTAAAAAAGACCAATGGATTACTGAGCATAATCATTAAGAACAAAGTCACAGGCTTGGAGAGTTTGCCAGTTACCAAGCCGGTCCCCTTTTTTACAAAGTGCCTGTAAATCTTAATCTTCGTTGAAATGTAACGTTTGTATGAATCATGAGGACTCACAAAAGACAAAATTATGAGATTAAACGGGTGGGGTAACCCAAAGGTTTTGTTGTTCTTGTATAAATATAGGAAAGTTAGAAGGAACCTAGGCTTTTTCCCAGTTAGACTTGTGATAACATGTTGTAAGAGGAACTATTTCGTTTTGCAATAGAGAATTACAATTTTGCCTGTTGGAGAAAGCTTTGGTGGAATGTTCAAATGCTGTGCAATGAATTTTGTTGAAGGGGAACTATTTCGTTTTCAGCTTTTATTCATTAACTATGAGATCGTTCTAACTTGTTGAACCTATGTTCTTGTATGAATGTTCTCTGGTTTATTTTATGATAATTTCCACTATGAGTAATGAATGCTTTCATAAACAATGAGCTATCTTGTTGTTCATCTATCTATTCATGTTTATATGTTTCGAATTAAAGAACAGCTACTTGTGATTTTTTTTCATGCATGAACAGTAATACATTACTCATTAAATGATAATCTCACTCCCTAGGGACATATTAGTTAGATAGTTGTATTTATTGCCATGTGTGTTTTAGATGCCAGAGAGTTTAAGACGAGAGGTAAGAACCTGCGCATCACATTGTGACTGCTCCTCATACTCTTGATCAATCTGCATTTCAGATAGGCACTTGCATTTCATACTTAAAACTAGAAAAACACAAAAATATACACGGTGGACCGGGCCACAACCGGTAAAACCTTTTATTTTTGTTACTTGATTTAGAGTAGTCGGACTGCAAACCAGACGGATTCCCCATACCAAACATTTGCAAGCTAGTTGGGAATGTTGACAAGGGAGAATTCCTTGCTATTGTCGCCTGCGATTTTCCAGGCCTCAACAAAATTCTTCGATAAATTTACAAGGTTTATAAGAAACTAAGGAATATTTAACTGTTCATTATTCCTATATAAAACCTTTTCAAGGAAAACTATATATATCCAGTGTTTAACAACAATAAGGGATAATCTATAAACTCTATTATAAAAACTATCTATATAGTAATATTCATTTCTATAAATTATTCTATGAAAACCTTTCTATATAGTAAAATTCATTTCTCTTAGAAATAAAACTTTCCTATCTTATTTTGAAAGCAAATAATAGTTTACGAACTCTTAACATTTATGAAATTCTTCAGAATTAAAATAAAAACAATTTTAAAGATAAAACTCTAAAACAAGGAGAACTTGTTAACTTCTGAAGTGGGCAAAGACCCAAAGAAGATCGTTCCTCTTAACCTCCTCCTGAAATCAGCCAATATTACTTGCTTTAGGACCCCCGAGCTTGTTCACTGAACCACCGGGATGAAGATGATGTGTAGAATCCTATTCAGTACTCTATGGAAATTAGCAGTCACATTTACAGACATAAACTCTTAGCTATTCACTCTAGCTTTCCCCTCATCGAATTCCTCATGTGTGCTTAACATTTGAGTTTTCAGCAAAACCACAAGATTCTAATCTTTTAGAAAAAAACGTAGTGAGCCTCCTGCTCATTCGATGGTATATATAAGCTTGCCTAGGTCTTTGGGTCAGTTTTGCAATTAAATGAGCTACCGCCTACTTAGTTCCTCTTTTCTTGAGAACATGACCACAATTATAGGGATGTTGCCTCCTGCAACAGCTAGAAAGTGAATGTTGTTGTTGTCATTTGTCATTTTGGCCTTATATAGCAGATCATTCCTCCTAGTGGGTCAGTGAATATTGTTCAACACTAGTCTTTGGATATGTGTCTCTTCTTTTAATTATTAAATAATAAAATAATTCAATTACAGTCATCTTTGACCATCCTTGGTCAACAACATAAAACTTTATAATAACTTGTAAAGTAATGTCTTCTCAAAAATAAAATTATTTTTAATTCTAAGTGAGTTACATCCTACTAATAAAAACTAATATACTACCCACTTAATACTATAAAAATGAAAACATATTATATCAAATTGTTCCAAACATAACTTACACAGATAAACTAAACTTTAATAATTAAATTGCTTTTTAAATCATGAAAAAACTTTCAATATGAACACCTAAACTTTCATTTAATATCCAAAACAATATTACACTTTCATTTAATATCCAAAAACAATATTAAGAAATTTAAAAACCTAAATCATCACCACAAAATCAACCATAAAATAAACTAATAATATAACTTTGATTTTCAAACCCTTTTTATTTTTCCAAAAAAAAAATCATAATTTTATATATAAAGATACAAAATTACATTTTTCGAATAAACCGCTATCACAAATAATACTTATCGATGCTCCCAATTAATTTTCAAACCTATAAAAATAACTCTGCACACAAATATTATAATAATTTGATTATCACCAAATATTATAATAATTTTATTATAACCTCACACATGTACATGTATATATATGTATAGCCATGAAACCCTTCATTGAAACACATTGAGTCAACCATAGCAAAAAATAATTGCAATTTATAAACTAGGTACAAATAAAAATATATCATGATTGTTGAGGTGTTACATTTTGGTCGTTGAGAAATTAAGACGCTAGCTGGCGGAAAGATTCTTGGAGTGGAAAAAAACACACGTATATTTGGCGTCTTTTTATAAACCCCGTGGAAGTCGCAAAGTAAAAGTGAATTTGGCGACTCCATGCATGTCACAAACGATTAATTAAAATGAATCTGCTAATTTAGTCAATATGCCTAAGTGGACCCCGGCCGCGGTTACGTGTGCGACCGGGCATGCGGAAATTTGGGTTTATATTTCTTCAAATTCGTTATAATCCAAAATTTTCCTTTTTTTGCTGTCTTTGGAAACCAGCTGGGCTACCCTGCCGCCGGGAGGGTGGATTTGCCATCTTAGATTCTTATAATCAGCTTAGTCTTAATTTCAGTTAGAAGTGTATGTAGTCATGCAGCTCTTTAATGATAAAAAAATTGAAAAAACTATGTTTCTATTTATTAATAATAATAAATTAACTACCTATTTTATAAAATATTACATTTTCAATCAAACCGTAAGAAATAAATGAGCTACATCATAAAGTCCAAACAAAAACTAAAAGAAAAACACCAACGGGAATTCGGATTATGGGAAGATAAATTTGAAAAGAATAAATTTTTCATAAGTCTAATTAATACATTGATTACAATTTAATAGTTTAAATCATTGAGATTCGGTTGTATTATGTCATATAATTATTTAAAGAAGATAGCTAGTCAAAAAACAATAATATAATTATTTTTTCTTCTAATTCAACTATGAATTAATTGAAGATTATAAATAATGGAGTCACTTTCTTCTAATTAAACTATGAATTAAATATAATAAATAATGGAGTTACTTGAGCTGAAAGTAAGGCCATTTCTTCATATACAAAAAAACATTAGAGTATATAAGAAAACATGGGTTAATGTGTTCTGGTAGGTCCTATTTCACAGCCAGCAAAAAGCTTTTAGACATACGTGTAAACATATATCTATATCAAGTTTTAGCCGGCTTCTTTGATGTCAACTTTGAAGGTGCGTGCATGCAGGAAGAGGAACAGTGAAAAACGTTATGCTTGCATGCAAACTTTATTTAACAAAGCCTGCTGCTCTTGTTATATATAAAGAACCGAAGATGAGAGGGTTCTTCATTACCAAAATGGCGTTCCTTGGTTGGATCACTGTATGGTCATATGATCACTGACCAAAAAAATTCAATATAGTAACGTTATCATTATTTTTCGTTGACTCGTGAAGCGCCAAATTGAACGTGAAGTCACTGAAGTGAACGTGTTCACTTCAAAAAAAAAAATTAACGAATTAACAATTAAACATTTACCATGTATACAAACTAGCATATATATATAGTTGGTGGCTGGATCATGTGTGGATAGAAAGTACATGGTTGAAAGATAACGATAAAAAAAAAAATTGAATTTTTTAATTCTTCATATTTTTTTAGTTAAATTAGTTTAATTTTAAGTTATCCATGCCTAGCTATATGTTATCACCAACATTCTTTATGTTATCTATTTATCAACTACTCGTTCTTTTGTTTATCTTACATTCTTTTAGTTATCTGCCATGAAATCTCCATATAATCCATTCATCAACTATGACTTATCCATGCATAGCTACTAGTGACCCATTCATTAGCTACTTCTCTCATCTTGTAGATGAAAAAGCATAGGTCCTAGTCCACTCTCAAATCTCAAATGAAAAAGGTAACTATAGGCTTTGTAAAATTTAAACTAATCCATAATAACATTTATCTTTTATAAATAGTTCAAATTTAATTTATTTATACAAGATATCAATATCCCGTTTGATTTGAATCTCAAATTACATAATATAGATTTTTTTTTAAAAATTTACCAATTAAGATGTAATGAATTGAGTATAAAGATTTATCCCGTTCGATTTGAATCTCAAATTACATAATATTGATTTTTCTTTAAGAAATTTACCAATTAAGATGAATGAATTGAGTATAAAGATTATGTAGAACATTTGACTATATGGTTAATGTATTAGATATGGATTATGTTGAAGTTTAAACGATATAATATTTTTTAGTAAATCAAGACTCTTTTTTTTTGCAAGTAAAAAGTTCTATTATAGTACAAAAAGATGGTACAATAGGAAGAGATACAAGAGGTCTTTGGAGAACGACCCCTGTCTAGACCAAGACAGGGTTGTAGAGGCCTGCCCCGCCTGTCTTAACTAAACCAGGCAAAAATTGAACAAGGCGACAGACAGTTACAGAGCTAGGACGAAATACACCATGGGAACCTCAAGGACTGGTTCCCACCAACATCCAAAAACTTACAAAACTGAAACTAACAGGGACTGAAAACAGAGTTTACCATCCTCCCAGTATATTCCAATGAAACCATAGGAATCTTCAGACGGACTGGGAAAGAAACCTCAAAGCTTAACAAATTTGCTGACCACCCCATAGCAAGCCTTAAGACCGAAATCAACATATATCAGAACAACAAAAAGACAAATGCCCCCCACCAGGGACCCCAAACCTAACTTCAGGCCACCCGGTTGGGGCCCTGGAACTGGTCCTCGCAATGAGCTGGAGCATTACTTACAGGAGAATTGGCCGGAGTATTCACAGGGGTGGTTGCGCCAAACCCTAGGCTAACCAGCATATCCTGAACAATCTGCTCCAGGAGATGAAAACCTGTAGCACTCTCCTGCTGCCCGCGACGAATGATGTCCAGGGCGTCACGAATTCCTTGGGCAATTTGAATCTTCGCCTGGATGTCTCAGGCCAATAAGATGTGAGCGGTCCAGAAGGGGTTGGGCAGCAAAGGTCGCCCCACCAAGGCCTCAAACTCCCGAAGGAGGTCAATTTCCAGTATGGCAATAAAAGCCTCAATAGCAGTGGGCATTTTGGCCACATACTGATCACCCCAATTGAAAGGTTCCGATACTGGATCATCACCCCTTGAAGGCATAGAATCATGCACAGAATTGGGGGAAGCCTCACTGTGGCTTTCGCCCCTATTAGTGCCTCTCGGTCGATTACGAGCCCTCCAGTAGCGCGACATGGTGAATGTACATAGGCGAATACTAGGAAATAGGAGAAACAGAATCAACACCTTGCTTGGGTCCTTACGCTCCACAGAACCCGAATTTATAGAGCATTGATCCTCCGAATCCTCCCATCCACAAACATTCTCCATAACTCGGCGCATGCTCACAATAATTTGCTGCCCTTCCCCCCATTCCATCATATCTCTCACCGTGTGCGATTGAATCGCCACCTTTTGCTTCACAGGGGGCCAAATGATACGAACATCCGCCATACTTCCCATTCTTACCACCTCAAACATAATCTCTGTACATTTGATCTTACATGCTCGTCCTCTCCTCCACCCTTCCCATGGATCGAAATGCAAAGCGGCTCTACCCGCAGATATAAAGCCAAGCCCAATACCTGCTGTTGACGTGACCTTGCGTTGCCCCCACGTGATCCGTACCAATGTCGGGTGTTTAGGCATGCATCGATCCGGCCCCACCTAGCGATTGGGAATTTTCCAAACTTTTCGTGATAGCCACCATGAAATTCGAGGGCTCGCTACATGGTGTCGATATGTCAACCATCTGTCTTCCCATCAAAGATTGATGCCAGCTGTTGTTTGCATGCAACGGGATGAATTGAGGCAGGTGGTTATACGGGTTACGGCTGCCATCCTTGTCGTCCTTCGCCCACTTCAAGCATCGTTGCCAAATAGGCTGGGTCTTTCCTCTGTCATCGATTTCCTCTGCATGGAAAGATCTTCTACTTTCCACTCCTGCGTTCGCCATGGCATCCACCACCTTGTTTCCCTCCCGCTTAACATGTGTTAACATAATGGCTTCTTGGCTTGCGAGGGTTTTCCTGAGTGCGCTTAAATGGCCCTCCCATCTCCATTTCTTTAATATTTGGGCCGTTGAGGCACCCCATTGAAGCTGGCGGGCTAGATTGATAATAATATGAGAGTCCTCCTCCGCCACCAGAGGATTTTTCTTTGTTTGCATCGCCCATTTCAAACCATTGATAAGGCCTTCGAGCTCAACCCTATTGTTGGTATTGCTGCCTATTAATCCCCATAACAAACTGAGAATATCACCCTTCGAATTCCTTATAGCACCCCCATAACCAGTGGGGCCAGGATTTCCTTTGGCCGCTCCGTCAACATTGAGTTTGAAAGAGCCAGCTGGAGGTCCTATCAAGGAGTTCGGGTTGGAGATGGATGCTAGAACTGAACGAGAAATCGAATTGTTGGGAGGTAATTCCCCAATCCTTAAATCATACAAAATAATTCATTCCTTTGCTTCAGCTATAAATTCTTCCTGCATGCATTGGTGAAGAGTGATTGTTTCTTTCATATGAGCTTCTATAGAATTCCATGTTTCCCCTTGTTTTCTTGATTTGTTTTCAAACGTCTGTCTATTGCGGGTTTTCCATAATTCCCATAATGTGAAGCCAGGAAGGAGCTCCCACAGGCGGTTGACAATTTTGTTTTTAAAACAATTCATAGGCCATTCTGCTATAGTGATGTTCGGTCGTCCTTATGATGATGGTTTTTTCTTAAAATTGCCGCCCCTTTCTCCCATATTGAGTCTGCTACTTTGCATTCATCCAGCAGATGGTTGATGGTTTCATTGTTCTCCTCACACATGCAGCATCTAGACAGTCCATAGAATCCTCTGATTTGCAGGTTATCCCATGTTAGGATACGACGTTTTATCACCAGCCAGCAGAAAACAAAGACCTTTGGCCACCATCCTCCAGTCCATATTTTCCCCCATTTGGCTTCAGGCTCCATGTTCTGAGTCCCTGTTAGCAGCCCTAAGGCTTCTTTGGGGTTGAAGTTACCTGAATTCTCATACCCCCATTTGAGCTTATCAGGATCCTCGTTCTTGGCTACTATTTTATCATAGAGATTTGATAGAAAATGTTCGATGTTTTCTCGGGTGCATGGGCTTGCCACCAACTCCATTCCTTCCACATCCGGAAAAGTTGGTCCTCATTGCGAGTATCCCAGAAATCCGCCACCTTTCCGTGGGAATGATTTTGGAGGAAGGTGCAGAGTAATGGGAACTCGTCCCTGCATGAAATCATCGGTTCCTGGTTCCAAGCTTCGCTTGCAAATCTAGCAGTTTGGCCATTCCGCACCTCCCAGAAACTGTGCTTTTGAACCAATTCCCTGTTTTCCTGGGAAGTCTTCCAAATGCTAGAGCCTGGGAGATTTTCTCCGAAGCAGACTAGTGATTGCTTGGGCCATTGGGGGGCATATTTCAAATGCCACAGTTTGTCCCACGGCTCCTTCGCATAATTTACCCATCGCCACCATATTTTGGCGCTCATAACTTTATTATTGTCAAGGGGATCTCGAAGTCCCAATCCCCCAACAGCCTTCGGGGTGCATATGGTTTGCCAATCCACAAGAGGCCACTTTTTGTTTCCTTTCGATCCTCCCCACAGGAAGCTCCTTTGAATCTTCCTGCCAGCACTGAGAAGAGGTAAATGGGAATAGCTTGAAGAACCGATTTTACTAGTATTAGTCTGGTCGGGAAATTAAGGGCTCTGAAAGTCCATAGATTGATATTTTTGTTGATTTTGTCAACCAATTCCTTCCAAGATATTTGCTTGATAGTCGATTCTGCCATTGGCGCTCCTAGATACTTTGAGGGGAGGCTTCCTTTCGGGAACTCCAAGATTCTGAGTATGTTTCTCTTGGTGATCCGCGGGGTATTGAAGAAGTAAGTCTGATATTTTTCCTTGTTGATTTCCAGGCCGCTAGCTTCCAGAAAAGTATTAAGACATTCTTTAATTCCCCTGACCTCATGAACCGATGAGGGGCCCATTAGCATATTATCATCCACAAACTGTTGATGGGTCTGTGGGTCCATCCCAGCTGTTAGAGATAATCCTTGAATTTTGTTCGCTGCTCTCCTACTTTTGAGCATCCTTCCTAGTCCTTCTGCCGCAATGATGAAGAGGAAGGGAGATAGGGGATCCCCCTATCTAATTCATCGTGAAGCATTGAAGGGACTCAATGGGGAGCCATTGACCAAGATTGAGAAGAAAGCAAAGGAGACTATATTCATAACCCAATTTGTCCACTCCTCCGTGAAGCCAAAAGCTTTAAGAATCCATGCCAAGAATTGCCAATTCAATTTATCATAAGCTTTTGAAAGGTCTAGTTTTAGGAGCATACCTGGAGTCTTCGTAATTTTAAGAGAATGGATAGTTTCATGGACCAAAATGATGCCATCCATAATTTTCCTTCCTTCTACAAACCCTGCTTGCTCCAGAGAGATTATGATAGGGAGGAGGGGTTTAAGACGATTTGCAATTACCTTGGAAATGATTTTGTAGATGACATTACACAGGGCAATAGGTCTTAGTTGGTAGGGATCCTCTATCCCGCTTTCTTTAGGTATGAGTGTTAGGAATGTAGAGTTGAGAGCTCTGAGAATACTCTCTAATTTTCTAGAGTCCTCCACCAAAGCCCAGATTTCTTCCTTAAGCCATTCCCAACTAGCATGGAAGAAATTCGTGGTGAATCCATCTGGACCCAGAGCTTTATCCTTTGCCATTTGTTTAACAACAGTCTCTACTTCCATCATCTCAATGGCTTTTCCTATAATTTGATTATGATCATCTGTAATAAGCTTAGGAATATGGCTTAACACTTCTCTCTGGGCTTCCTCCCTATCTCTATATGGTTCCTACAAGAGCTTGGAAAAATAAGAATTCAAGGAAGATTCAAGCTCTTCTTGATTTTTGGCTATGCTCCCATCCTCCCTTTTGAGTGTATCCATACGATTCCCCTGTCTATGTTGAATGGCCGCTTTGTGGAAAAAACTAGTATTATGTTCTCCTTCCTGGAGCCACTTGATTCTAGCCTTCTGGTTCCAATAGACTTCCTCTTGTTGTTATTTTTGGTTGAATTCCTGTAGCAGAACCTTTTCATGAATCCTCAATTCTTCTGAGAATCCTCTAATCATCCCTTCAGATTGATTTAGCTTAATTTTGTTCTCTAAAGACTATTTTTTTTGGAATATATTGTTGAATGACTCCTTATTCCATTTCTTGATGTGGCCTTTGAGGAGTTTAAGTTTTTATTGGAATTGATACATTCGAGAGCCTCAGATTGGTGGGGAGCTCTCCCACCATTCCTTGAGTTTCTCATGGAAGTCCGGTTGGAGAAGCCAAAATTTCTCAAATCTAAATGGTCTGCGGGGGTTAACTCCGACATTTTCCCATTCCAGGCTAATGGGCCAATGATCCGAACCTACCGCTGGCAGAACCACCACTTTTAGGTCACCCCCTGCCATCATGACTGATTCTGAGAGAAGAAACCTGTCAAGTCTACAGGCTATCCCTCTATCTCCCGTTTGTTTATTGTTCCATGTGAATATGCCATTGGAAGTTCTGACATCTATCAAATTAAGGTCATTAACAATAGCATTAAAGTGGTTGCTTGTAGAGTTTAGGTTCCGTATACCACCTTCTTTTTCGTCGAGGTTTTTGATCAGATTGAAGTCGCCCCCCAGGATCCAGGCTTTGTCTTCGACTAAGGATTTTATGTCTGAGATCGACTCCAGAAATGTTGGCTTCTGTTCAGCCCTCGGGGGACCATAAACATTGGATATGACTCCTCTTATTCTGGTCCAAGGAGTGGCTAGGAAGCCTGATAAATGTACCTCCCGAGGGTTCCATAGGATGCCCAAACCTCCTGCAACCGCTCTTGCGTCTAAAGCTACTGATTCACATCTTCTTAGAAGGCGGGTTTTGAGAGCGCTTTTGCAGCCTCTAATATTCCAGGTTGTAATCTGCATCAGAAAAAGATTAACTAGAGGGTGATAGGGCTCCATCTATTGTTGGATACTGCCTTGAAGCTACCAGTTGTTCTCCTATTGCTTTGATTCTTTGAATATTGCGTGGTCTTCCCCTCTTTTCTTTTTTCTGGTTTTTCTTACCGTCGGTGGCTTTAAGGGATTCAACTACAACCCCTAAGGAGCTTGAGTTTTTGGCTTGAATAATGGTTTTCTCCAGCAGAGAAACTTGCTGAGGGGGAATCTGGGTTGGAACTTTATCGGAGCATGCTACTTCCAGCCCGTCTAGGTCTAGATCTCCTATTTCCATATCTTCTAAGACAAGTTCCATTGTCCCTGAATCTTTCTTGGCCTCCTCTTGCTATCGCTGGAGAAGAGGTTCCAGATTGGTTTTTACTTTTTCTTGTTTCTTTTTTGGGGTTTTCTCTATCTCATTTCCCTGGTTTTCTTTGTTCTGTTCACTTTGTTGTTCTACTTGGACTTTTTCCTTCGCCGGATCTACTTGTTTGTCAGCGTTACAGTTTGCCTAATCCTCTTGGATGGTCTCATACCGGTTCTGGGTCTGCACTCTTTTGTTTACTTTCGGCCTTGAAGTATTCTTCGCTTGTCATTTCTTATTTTGAATTTTGGTAAAACCCTCCGCATCCTGGTTGTTTTGGTCTTTCTTCCCCCCTGGTCTTTTATTTTGGGGGAAATCTCTGAATAGATGGCCATGCTCATGGCATCTTCTGCATCTGAAAGGGATTGGTTCATAATCTATGGCCTGAAACCACTCCTCATCTTACCAAGTTAGCTCGATTCCATCAAGTAGATCTCTGGAGATGTCAAGGTAGATACATATTCTAGCATACGATACGTATTTTCTTTGTCTAGTTTGCTTTGAGAATTTGATAAAGTTCCCCAGTGTGTTCCCGATGTCCGTTAATATTTCTTCTTTCCAGTATTCTGTTGGGAGGGAATACATTCTTATCCATATAGGAGCTATCGTCAGGTTTTCTTTGTCAGGGTCAAATCTCTCTTTCCATGGCCTGAGAAAGAGGCCCGCCGATTTGTAAAAGTAGGGGCCATTCTCGAAGATTTTCATTCTGTCCTCTTCATTAAAGAATATTATTGTGAAGAACCCTTTAGCTCACAGTTGAAGGTCGTAGTGTCCTTGGGGTTTCCACGTTGTGTTGATCCACTAGACCAAGGTCTTTTCTGTGGGCCAAATCCCAACGAATTTTTCTATGAGGGCCCTCTCTTTCATGTATTGAATATCCTCCCTGACTCTTTTAGATTTGATCTGCTATTGTGGCACAGTTTTGGATTTCGGGACACATTGTCATGTCCTTCTTATGCCCTGATTATTTGTTTCTTCCTTTCTGATTCCACTGCAGCCTTCCCCATCTCTTAGCATTATAGTAGCATTGATTATTCCTTTCCCTTTTTCATTTTCTTTTCCCGAAATAACAAAATCCTCCTCTACTATTTCATTCCTTCCACGGTCCCTCTCCCCCCGAGCAGGAGCAGGAACCATCTTGAATAGTCTTTCTGAAACGTCCCCGACTTGCCCTAACATTGTAGATCCTTCCTCTTGCGTCCCCCACGTCCTTGCCTTCATTCAAGTTGCAGAGCTCATTTCCGGAAACTTTTTTCCTATGCTCTCCTCGTGCCGATTCCTAATAAATCAAGACTCTCATCATCATTATGTATTTTATTTTATTGTAAAAAACTTGTTCCTTAAAAAAAAACTAATATAAATTAAATTTGCATTTTCTGTTACGAGTGCGAAGTCACTGGCAAAAACTCTGTCATGGGCAAAATAATACGTAACACTAATTTTATTCAAAAATATAATATATTTGGTTTAAGTTTGAAATCCTTCAGATTTGCATGAGGAGATTCTATGATTTTTGCTTTTGATTCAAGGTTGAAATCCTCCGTTATCTCGTTTGCACTATGAGGTTTTACGTATCAATTGTTATATAATACAGCCGTTTTACATTCATTTATTTTTAAAAATGCAATCAAATCAGTGTCACACGAGTGGCCATGTTCGTGTTCAACATTATGTATGCACTTACGTATGCGACTGATTAAAAAAAAAGCAAATAGTTTTTCGAAGTTTAAAATACACTCTTGGATCATACATATATATTCAAAATATTACAATTAGGATGTTGAATCCCTTATTAAAAGGTTGTAACTATTCAACTTACAAGTTTTGTTTATATAATTAGTAGTTGGCTTATGGGTTTTCTTTATCAAAGTATCTACCCCTCGATTAGAAAGCCATTTTTGGCTTTTTGAAGGAAGCTCATAAAATATCATAGGGTGATACCTTTATGACATGAAATAATTATTTAAGTATCAACATAGAAATTAATGATATGAAATGATTATTTAATTATTAACATAGAAATTGTAAATTTATTTTTAGATTAATTGTAATTTTTAGACTTGGTTATGAATAATCATGAGTTTAGAAGTTATTTATCGTAACATATAAAATAGTAGAAAATCTTATCTTGAAAAAAGGCAAGATATTGTAATGTTCTCAAATGTTTTCTATGGAATAATCTAATAATTAGGGGGATGTATTTGCCTAAGCTACTTGGTAAAGTTTGGAAAGATTATCAAGTTGATGATGTAAGTCAAATATTTGTATGGTTTGATGGCCAAAATGTGAAATGATGCAACATTAGGCAAAATTGGACAAGGAGGGCACATAATAAGGTTGAGTTGGGCCCCACATGAGTTGTAATTCCTCCAAATTCAAATTCTAAGGTGAAATAAGACATCATGAAGCATAACTTTGAATTTGTAACTCCCAAGAATTTTTATGAAGAGGCATCTCCTGAGTTGTAACTCCCTGGGATACAAATAGCAAATCCATGACAATCTAGGACATCTATGACAATTTCTTATGAGAACTTATGACAAGATTAAAGTCCTATGAAACCTTATGATAACTTATGACATGTTGCAAGTCCTAAATTTAGCGAAGGAGGGCGCTAGAGGTGAAGGTGGGCCCACATGAGAGTGTACCTCCCCCAAAATCAAGCTAATCCTCTCAAATTCAAATTTGCAAGGTAGATGAAGTTATTATTTGGACAAATAACATTAGAGAAGAGTTAAATGGTGCCAAGGTGTCATTCTCTCATAAAAATGACACTTATTAATATTTATTGAATATTTGTGAGAGAATTCTAGAATGAGGGGGAAAGGCTCCTTAAAGATTTATAAAAAGGGTGAAGACACACGTGAAGGGGATTTTTGGTCATTTTACATTTGCACTCTTGGAGATCTTAACTTGTCCTTTCAGGGTGGATGTTCATCCTCCCTGCTATTGAACTGGTTTCGGTGGTGAAAGGTTTCGACCTAACTAGTAGAGAGGAGGAGATCATCCACATCTCTTCATTGTGCTTCATGGAAATTGATTGAGAGGAGAAATCACTTTCAAATTTCTCTAATAGATTAATTGCAGGTTTTTATGTTCATCTATAGTATTGGGGTCGAATTCATGTTGGTGTGTTAAAGTTCTAGTTAGCAGAAGTGTGATTTCTTTTGTTTTCCAAGAATTTTGGTGTTGGAGTTGTGGGTTATTGCTTGAGGAGGGTGCACTATTGCGTCCATTTTAACTTGAATAAATCATTCATTGGGATTATTGATCCATATGGATATAGGTGGAAAACCAATGGGCTATTGAGCGCCCCAAAGAGAGATCGTATACAAAAGTTATGACCACGAGAAGTTGATTGTTCAACTAACCACCTTGAGGCCACAAACTTTATGATGATTATGTTAGGATTTATAATCCTCCCTTGTCCAACCTGGTCTATTATATTATATTTGCTAACTTAGGAGTCATTTAGTTCATATTGGTTCCACTAGTACCATTGGGTTCACTTGGCCCAATGGGGCCACATGTACCAGTCTCTAGAGTGTTGGGAATACAGATAGAGGTTAATTGCTACTGATTGCACCTTCATGCATCAATTTATGTGCCTCCTAGACCAATCCCTATAATTTAGGAGCCATAGGGAGTGTCGGCACCAACCTTCTTCAGTTGTTGGCAGTTGGTGACTAGTCAAGCTTAGTTATGCTTCAGTTACATTCAGTTAGATGTCCTCCAGTTTAGTTAGCACCAATATTGCATGGTTGCATGTGGATAGGCACCTATTCTCACCTACCACATCAGTTAGACTAGTTTAACTGATTATAACTGATTGAGAGACTAAATTAGACAAGTGAAGTTAGCTAGTTAGCTTCGATAGTGATTTAGACACTTCTAGTTAGCCATGCAATCAGATTGAGTTGGTATATTCGAATCATATTCACATGATTTGAATTCTCCTTTATGTAGCACTACTGTATACTGTTGGGATTAATGAAGTTTATACTGTAATTATACTGAGCAATTCTTATCTTTTTACTGTGAAATTTGTCTTGTTCAGTGTGTATTATACATTCCTTTACACTGCATAATAATGCAATCTAATTGCACTCATTTCCTGAAGATCAATGGCACAATAATTCAAACATGGTATCAGAGCCTCCTAAGGAAAGAAACAAGTATGGCCATTCTACATTGTACACCAGAAGCAGTTGAGTTTCCACATAAGTCCCAGAAAGTGTTCATTGCTAACTCTAGATTCATTCAAAGAAGTCTCTGCGGGCGTGACAGAGACTGAGAAAGTGTATATGTCAAGATGGAAGAATTGATTCTGACATAGTGTGAATTGTATTTGTGTTTGCAGTGTTTTCTTACAAGTTCTACGTAGCTTGATTGAATAAATTAACTAACCAAAAGGAGAACTGATGGATTCTCAAGATTTCTTACCCCACATCCTAAAACCCTTCAACTATGTTTATTGGAGGGAAGATATGCAGGTCTCGTTGCGCAAGCTTGGCTTGTATAGGATGACCATGTGCCGATAGATAAAACCACATCATCCTGTTGAGAAAAACAAGTTCTTGAACCAGTTGGATGAATCCTTTGCCTTCCTTTGTGCTCAAATCCCCAGGGATCTTGTTTGTAAAGCAAGATGAGCTTTGGGGACACATTCTGGAGAACGAGCTAATATCATTGCAACCCAACATTTTCGAGACCATACAACATTTTTTTACTAAATTCAAGTCTCTTGCACTACAATGTAAGCAATGTGGAATAGAGAGGAAGGATGAGAAACTTGTTCTCTAAGTGCTCAACAAACTTGGTTCTAAGTATTTTGTCTTCGTCTCTACCATCCATTCCTAAAGAGCTTCCATCCCCAATTGGAGGATGCCTTCACTTGACAGCTTTGCCAAGTCTTTAAAACATGAGCAGGACAAATTGGTCCAAATGGGAGTCCTCCAAACTTCCAAGAACCAAGCTCTTCTGATGTAGGACTCTACTAATGCACAAGCTAAAGGGAAGCGAAAGGGGAAGGAGCCTAAAGCATCTAATTCAAAACCAAAAGAGAGTCAGAAGTCTTTTGAAGGAGCTTCGGGCTCCAAGCAGAAGAAAAAGTTTGAAAAGACTATGTGTCCTTATTGTATGAGGGGTTTTCATCCTGAAAACCAGTGCATGAGGAAGCATATCGACCAGATGTCCACCCTTCTTGAACATAACAACATTGCTCTTCCACATGGAGCAAAGAAGTTTGATCATGGACCATAGACAGAAGATCATGAGAGATGGCATGCCTTGAAGGTTGGCCTTACTCAGTCGAAAGCTTACTTGATTGATTCTGGAGCATCCAACCAAATGGTTGCTTCCAAGAAATCCTTCTCCACTATTATTCTATCAGAAGGACCTAGAATTCACATGGGAGATGACTCCCAAATTCTAGCAGCAGGAAGAGGTTCAGTTAAAGTTCAGCATGGCGAGTTCAAAAATGTTCTCTATGTGCCCTCACTTGCAGCTAATTTGTTTTCTATTTATCACATGACCCATATAGGCTCTCCCAAGAGCGTTACATTCGAATCTCACTCAGTTCAAATTACAAAAAAAAATCTATTGGAAATATCATAGCAAAAGGTATTGCTAATCATGCCACTAAGGCTTATGAGTTCTCACAATTTTTTCCTGTCTCACCTCCTACATCTCTATTGACTCATGCTAACAAAACCAGTAATATTTGGCATGAGAGATTTGGGAATCTCAATTTAAAATATCTCCAGCAACTCCACAATAATAAAATGGTTGAAGGTTTTTCTCTCACCCAAACTTTCGATGGAGTATGTCCTAGTTTCTTGGTAGGTAAGCATCCAGAGAAGAGGTATGAAGTTGGGAAGGCA
The DNA here is from genome assembly GCA_001517045.1 of Pseudotsuga menziesii. Lineage (NCBI taxonomy): Eukaryota > Viridiplantae > Streptophyta > Pinopsida > Pinales > Pinaceae > Pseudotsuga > Pseudotsuga menziesii. Next base: position 116,351 of record LPNX010269572.1, on the reverse strand, counting down.
CATAGAGTTTCCTCTATACTTGATTTAATACATAGTGATGTGGCAAGACCAATGCCCACAACATCAATTAATGGTTGCAGGTATTTCCTTACTTTTATTTTTGATTGTTCTCAGGCTTTGCTACATATACTTCATGAAACAGAAATCAGAAGTTTTTGAAAATTTTAAAGCTTTTAAAGCTATGGTTGAGAATGGTTTCAAGAAAAATATCAAGTCCATAAGATCTGATAAAGGAGCAGAGTACATTAAAATAGATTTCCAACATTATTGTGAATCAGAGGGGATTCAAATGGAACACTCAGTTCCATACACACCACAGCAAAATGGTGTGGCTGAAAGGAAAAATAGATCATTGAAGGAGATGACAACATGTCTTCTCCATGCCAAGAATATTACTCCTTCTCTTTGGGAAGAAGTTGTAAACTGTGCTTCATACTTCAGAATAGAGTGCCTCATAAATCATTGGTTGGGGCCACTCCATTCGAAGCACTACATGGGAATAAGCCCAATGTCTCTCATTTGTGATTTTTGATTCCAAAGCTTGGGCCAGAATACCCATTGATAAAGGAAAGGCCTTTTAATCCCATAGTAGTGAATGCATTCTGTTGGGATATGCAAAAAATGCAATATCATACAAGTTGATGGAGGTTGCAACTAGGAAATTCTTCATTGAGCGGAGTGTTCAGTTTGAAGAACACCAGTTGTGTGATCCACCACCATCCGAAGCACAAGAAGGTATAACCACTCTTCCACTACCTTTTGATGATGATGATTTGTTACATGTTTCAGATTCAGATGAAGAGGATCAAGATCAGCATGATCTTGGTATTGAGGTTGAAGCTCATGATATTCTAGATCTAGATCCAACAACCATTCCAAACCAAAGTCCTAAGACTAGATGGGCCCAAAAGCTCATTGTTGCACATGGGGATGGTGCTGGGAATCCAAAAGACAGAAGGAGAAAAAGGTCCTAGTATTAGAATGAGCATGTTTCTCTCACCCTCACAATTTCTCTCCCTACAGAGTGGTGCAACAAGGTTCCAGGAAAGTGTTCTCAGATAATAGCGAATGATCGCTCATTTGGCCCACAGAAGAAGAAATTTGATCATTCCTTTCCTCTTCCAGCAAGAAGAAACACACACTACATCCATCCATTTAGAAGGACATTGAGAGGTTCACATGCATAGCTTTGAGATGTTGTTGCATAGTGCTTCAAGTTGTAGAAGAGTTTTTGCAAGTTATTTTCTAAGGAGGAATCTTCTTTTCTTCTAAAGATAGCTTGTATTTTCTTGTTCCTGCTTATTTTGAGGTAGGGTTTTCCCATGAGGTTTTCCCCTATTTCCTCGGTTTATTAAGCAACATTTTTAAATTCTTTTAGATTGTATATGGGTGACTTTTGGCCTTGTTTCTAGGGCCTGCAGTTGTCCAAGTTAAGATCAAGGGGGGTGTTAGGATTTATAATCTTCCCTTGTCCAAGATGGTCTATTAGATTATATTTTCCTAACTTAAGAGTCATTTAGTTATTATTGGGTCCACTAGTACCATTGGGTCCACTTGGACCAATGGGGCCACATGTACCAATAACTAGAGTGTGGGGAACAAATATAGAAGTTAACTGCAACTGACTGCACCTTCATGCATCATTTTATGCACCTCCTAGACCAATCCCTACAATTTAAGAGCCACTGGGAGTGTAGGCACCAAACTCCTTCAGTTGTTGGAAGTTGGTGACTAGTTAAGCTTAGTTATGCTTCAATTACATTCAATTAGATGTCCTCTAGTTTAGTTAGAGCCAGTATTGCATGGATGCATGTGGATAGGCATGTATTCTCACCTACTTCTCACCTACCACATCAGTTAGACTAGTTTAACTGACTATAACTTATTGAGAGACTGAATTAGACAACTGGAGTTATCTAGTTAGCTCTGATAGTGATTTAGACACTTCTAGTTAACCATGCAGTCAGATTGATTTGGTATATTCGAATCATATTCATGTGATTCGAATTCTCCTTTATGTAACACTCTTATATACTGTTGGGATTAATGAAGTTTATACAGTAATTATACTGAGCAATTCTTATCTGTTTCCTATGAAATTTGTCTTGTTCAATGTGTAGTATTCATTCCTTTACACTGCATATTAATACAATCTAATTGCACTCATTGCTTGAATATCAATGGCACAATAATTCAAATTGATTCACCTCCTAGGGTTAGGTTTAGGGTTTTTTGCCTCTCAAAATATTTATAAAAAAAGGCCCTTTGACCCCCTTTTGTATTGAGCTTATCACGAGTGACGGTAGTCGCCACATCTCTTCTTATAGATACAACTACCACCAATCTAGTTTAATAGAATCTGAGTTTATTCTATCATTGTGTTTATTGCCATATATCTATGTATGTGAATATATATATATATATGCTCTTTCATTTTGTTCTCACATAAATCTAAATCAGTGGTATTAGAGCTTTTTGCACTTGTTGTTTCTCAGTGCATGTCTCCGACGAGCTTTGAATATCAAGAGTTGGGTCTCGAACTAGTTGAGCTTGGGGAAAATACCTCTCATCATCCCAAGCAGCCTCACATGGAAGGAGAATAAAAGAGAGATGACAGAGCAGGAGATCATATGAAAATTTTTCTCGAGGAATCCCTTGCATGACAGAGGAATGAGATGATGGATAACTTCACCTTGATCCTTCAAAGAATGCCAACGATGGTGGATGCACCTTCAATGAGTAGTTGTTTTGAGGGTGTGTCTCCCTTCAAGGTACAATTTAACTTTGACATCCCCTTATTTGAAGGAAAGATAGATGTAGATGCTTTGGAAAAATGGTTGAGCTTGTTAGAGGGTTACTCCTATGTTCAAAATTTTTCAACAATGAAAAGATCACCTTGACGCTCCTTAAGTCCCTCCCCCATGTCAAAGACTGGTGGGACGGGTATTTCCAAAGGCATGCAAGGGATGAATCTGAGATATTAAATACATAACCCATTTGGGAATATTTTGTCGATGTCGTCAAAGAGGAATTCCACCCTGTCATAAACTATGATGACCAATGTATCCAGTGGATGGCATTGCGCCAAAAAAAAGACCAAATGACGTCGGAGTATACCAATATATTCCATACCCTATGCTCAAAGCTGGGTAATAGAGACCTTGAACAACACTTGGTTCTAAAGTACCACAGTGGCATGCACATGTACATTCATTTGGAGATGGATTTCCTGGACATATCCTCACTATGAGCAGGTTATTGATATGTCATCAAGATTGAATAAAAGTTTAAGAAAAAGAATAAGCAGGATTTTGGTTCTACAAATCAGCAACATAAATTGGGAAAAAGTGGCCCTAATTCCCAACCCAAAGGATAGAGCAAGGATTTCCAAAGTCCCGACAACTAGTCCAAGCCATAGGAAAATAAAGGTAATGGGAAATTGAAGGACACTAGCAAGTGTTGTGAGTTCCAAAAAATCCCTTGGCACAACACTGATGAATGCCACTCAAAACAATCATTGTTGGCCGAGACAAAATCCCCAGATCCAAACTCTGACTCATAAAATGATGCATAGAAAGAAAGAAATAAGCATATGATTAATGCGGAACCTAGTTCCATCATCGTAACTGCAAAGATCCAACCAAAAGAGTTAGAGGAGCCAGAGGAAGGGAAGCGCCTCTTCCATTCACAACTATGGGTGCAAGGGACTCCCCTACATTTCAATGTTGAAAATGGTAGTCAAAAGAACCTCATCTCGGTCAAGGTCATCAAAAGTATGAAGCTTTCGACTGTTCCACATCCCCAACCCTACAACATTGGTTGGCTGAGACATGGATGAGACATCCACATCAATCAATAGTGTTGCCTCTCCTGTGGCATGAAGCCCTTCAAAGATGAGGTAATTTGTGATGTTTCCATGCTTGAAGTTTGTGATGTTCTTTTAGGACAACCATATATGTGAAAACATCATGTTGTGTATGAGTCTAGACCTCATAGTATCATTATTACTTTGGGAAATAAACTCTACAGGATACCAGAGACACTTTCTGCTACGTCACTGTCTCTCATCACAATGAAGTAGTGCAGGAAGGTAATCTCCTAGACAGGAAAATTTGTACTCTTCATGGTTCGTTCTTAGGGTGAAAAAAATATCATAGAAACATTGTTTCCTCCACACATAACCCCTCTACGTAGTATACAAAAGTGGATAATACTGTAGAAGCATATAAAGGCATCTTCACCACACTTGTCGAGGTTCCAGCACATTACCAGGTCAAGCATTCCATTGATTTGATCCTTGGTGCACCTTTACCTAATGGGCTAGTATACAGGCATTCCCTCATGGAGACTAAAGAAATCAAATGCCAGATTCAAGAGTTAATCCAAAAGGGGCACATTCGACCCAACCCCTCACCTTGTGGGAGCCCAATTGTCTTGGTACATAAGAAAGATGGGTCATGATGACTCTGTATTGACTAATGAGATCTAAATAATATCACAGTCCCGAATCAATATCCCATTCCCTAGATCAAAAACCTCCTCGACCAACTCAACAGGGGAAAGTATTTCATAAATATTGACCTGAAGTTCGGCTATCATCAAGTGTCAATTGAGTAGACCAATGTCTAGAAGACTTCCTTCAAATTTCATGAAGGCCTTTTTGAGTGGTTGGTCATGCCTTTTGGCGTGAATAATGCTCCATCAACCTTCATGAGGATGATGGATGAAATTCTATGGCCATTCACCAATATCTTTTGTGGTCATATATATAGATGATATCCTCATCTACAATAGAACATGGGAAACACATTTGCAACATATCCACCAGGTCCTTGACACCTTGCAAATCCATAAGTTATATGCCAATATAGAGAAGTGCTCATTTGGCATGGAAAGGGCTTAGTATCTAGGATACATTGTGGATGAACATGGTGTTCATGTAGATCCAAGCAAGATCCAAGACATTCACGATTGAAAAACCACTACGAATTTCATTGAGCTTCGCAGCTTCCTAAGACTTACAAACTTCTATCATAGATTTCTGTTGGACTTCTCTAATATTGCTTGGTCCATTAGTTAGGTGAACAAAGGTGGATCTAAGGCCAAGTTCATCTAGTCCAAGCCACAACACACACACATTTGAGGAGCTGAAGTAGTGCTTAAGTTTGGATCCCTTCCTTACCTTACCAAATCTGTAACAACCCTTTGAGATTGAGACAGATAGTTTGGACTACATCGTTGTGCGGTCCTCACTCAGTATGTCCATTCAGTGTCATATCATAGTGAGAACTTTCTAGATATATTCCATAAGTACCCCACCTATGATAAGGAAATGTACTCCATTGTCCAAGTTTTTTTCCAATGGAATCATTACATCCTTGGAAATAAATAGTCATCCACACTAATCGCAATCCCTTCTAGTTCATGTAAACCCAAGGAAAGTTATAGAATGACTGCCACTAGAAGTGGTCCACTTACTTGCAACAATTCCACCTAGACATTAAATATAATAAGGGAAGCACCAATCTAGTTGTTGATTTCCTCAGTCGACGTTTAGTAGAAGCATTAACCACGATACTCAACTCTTACAGCCACAAGACCTTTGGGTGGCCTCAACTATATGAAAATTATCTTGATTTCGCTCCCATCTATCAATCCTTGTGTGCAGGTACACTAGTGGAATATTTTCATCTTTAGGAAGGATTGTTATGCCACCTGTCCATCTCTGTGTTCCTTCAAGCGATCATGCGAAGATGATTTGGGAAGTGCATTATAGTCGGGTCATAGGGAACTTTGGAACTGAGAAGACAATGGAATTCTTATAGAAGTATTTTTATTGGTCCAAACTCTGATAATACATCGACAGAAATATCAGATCCTACACCGCATGTTCCATCTTGAAACCATCCATCAAAAAGCAAGGGTTACATGCCCCCCTTCCCACTCTAAATGGGCCATGGGAATCCATCTCCATGGATTACATTTCAAGACTACATTCAACTAAGCATGGTAATGAGTGTGTGTTTGTGGTCATGGATGGATTCTCTAAGATGGTCATTCTGATAGCTTGCAAGAAGAGCATCTTTGCTGAAGCCACTACTAAGCCACAGATTATCATTTCATATTGGTGCAACAAGTTCCTGAGCACTTTCTGGGCTACTCTGTGGTCATTGATGGATACCAAGCTCACCAAATCGACTTCCTTCCACCCCCATGTCGATGGACAAACAAAGGTAGTCAACCAGATTATTGTGCATATTTTGAGAATGTCCAATTCTAAACATCCCCACACATGGGATGAGAGACTTCCTTATGTTCATCATATCTATATAGATATCTTCATAGCTCTACCAGTCACAGTCCTTTTCAAGTGTGCTTGGGTTTCCAACCGTTGGTCGCAATTGATGTAGCTCTACCCCTTGCATCCACAGAGGAGGAATATTCCCATGCTTAGGCTAAGGTTGATAAGGCCACCAGATTTGTTGAATGGATCCAACACATCTTCCAACATGTCCATGACATTTTGGAAAATTCCAATACTAAATATAAGCAACAACATATGTTGTTCCTTATTGGAAAACATAGGACATAGGATTTTCGGAATCCAAAATGTCGGAAATTGGAAATCGAAACATAGGATGTTCCTTATTTGAAAACATAGGATTTTCGGAATCCAAAATTTCAAAAATCGAAAATACGGGAATAAAAAATTGAAACATATGGTGTTCCTTATTGGAAAACATAGTATTTATGGAATCCAAAATGTCGCAAATCAGAAATTGGGGGATCGAAAACTAGAACATATGGTGTTCCTTATTGGAAAACATAGGACATAGATTTATAGAATCTGAAATGTTGGAAATTGGAAATCGAAACATAGGATGTTCCTTATTTGAAAACATAGTATTTCCGGAATCTGAAATGTCGGAAATTGAAAATCTGGGAATCGAAAATTGGAACATATGGTGTTCCTTATTGGAAAACATAGTATTTTTGGAATCTGAAATCTTGGAAATCAGAAATCAGGGAATCGCATATCGGAACATAGGGTGTTCCTTATTGGAGAACATAGTATTTTCAAATTCCGAAATGTCGGATTCTGGATTCTTAATTTCTTTCTTGTCGACTTCCGGTTTCCTCGCGCAATTTCAATATGTTTATAGTTCAAATAGATGCAAACCTTGGCCCAGAAGGCATGCTTCTATGTTTGTCACAGTCCACATTTAATATTTATAACAGATAATGAATAACAACAACTAGAGTAATGAAATATGTTAATGCGAATAATTTTATTTTTTATATATCCATTTTAGTCTAGTCACATGAATAAGTTACATTGCAATTTTTTTTCATGCCCTGTTTCATCCCATAGGAAAAAATAACCATCACATTATGGAGACTATGGTAACTGAAGATTCTATTTCACTGTTGCTACATGGTGTTGTCAACCTTTTCCCGCTGGTACAGGTCTCCTCATTAAACCAAGTGAACTCACTCAACTAATCATCTATTTGGTTCCGAATCTGTATCTCAGAAGGCCTTCACAAGCATGAGCTACTGCTTCAAGTTATATATAGTGATCTTGTAGAAAATGGACAACTAAAAGAAGGAACTATAATCAAAATTACCCAATGTACATGCAACATTGTACATAATGTAACGTATGTTTAATTTCCTCGTTGTTTTTTCTCACTTAATCAATTTCACACTGTTCATGCATCCAATGTTTTTCTCTCCCATTGAACTCTAACATACTTCATCTCACTGGACTATCGCATTACTTGCACTCAAAGTTGTCACAGTGGATGCAACAATTATTGGAGATCTTGCACCTTACCACTTAACTGTACCTTCTCCCTCGGAGAGTAGTTCCTTTTTTCCAGTCAACGCTAGCTCAATAAATGAAAAATATTGCTTCGCTGGATCGACTATCCCATTCACATCACTCTCCTCTTCTAGCAAAGTTTGGAACATTCAAGGTCGAGTTACTACCAAGACAAACATACATGAATATGGAAACCAACGAGGGTCTGGAAAAGTGTTTGGATTTGACCTTGTTAATGCTTTGCACGATGAAATATATATATCAACATTCAATGAATTGGAACTCTCTTTGGATGACCAAATACAAATAGGAATAGTGTACATGGTATTGAATGGCACAGTCAAAGCATCCAATCCAATTTTCAACCATTTGAAAAACCATAATGAGATTTTTCTAGGTTCCTCTTCAACCATCCAACCATGCTTAGATGAATACCCCTTAATACCTTTATATTTATTTAACTTTAAAACTATTAAGGAGATTCAAACTATACTAGTAAATTCCATGATTGACCTTGTTGGACTTGTCATTTCAGTTTCACCTACATCCACGATACGAAAACGGGATGGTGTTGAAACCGTTAGGAGGACCATTGGACTCTGTGACATGTCAGGCTATAGTATTAACATAACACTTTGGGGAGAGAATTACCAAATTCAAGGAGTTGAGCTTTCCATCATTTGTGGTTTACCTACTCCTCCAAGTTTAGCAATCAAAGGTGGAAGTGTTACAAATTTTAATGAAAAAATATTGGCACTATCTCCAACACTACTATATTTACAAACCCAAATATTGAACAAACTTCAGTTCTCCAAAAATGGTTTCATGACAATGGATTTCATTCAGCATCACCCTCTTTGAGCCGAAAATTTAGTGCCTCTCATTCTGGTCCTCGTAAAATCATTACCATCAACAAGCTACAAACTCTTCAACCATCTGAGAAAGTTGTTTGGTATTCTCTTGTTGCAACCAGCAAAAATGTTAACATGGATGACTTTCATTTCCTTGCATGCCCTCTTTTTGTTGATGGTATGCAATGCATGAAAAAGATTCCCGACAAATTTGGAGACATTTGGCATTGTGGTAAATGTGAGGGGAGTTTCCTGAATGTGACTACCGATACATACTAAAGGTTGACTTGGAAGATGTAACTAGATATCTTCATGGTGTGATAGATTTTGATGATGCTGCAAACCAACTCATGGGCATCTCAGCAAAAGACATGTGCCGTCTCTCAACTGAATCAACATCAATTGTTGAAATAGTCCAGAGGATGTGCAACAAACAATTACTTCTTACTCTTTCAGTTAGAACAGAGACATTCTATGGAATTGCACACCTAAAAGTTGTAATTGTCATGGTTGAAAATACATAATCAACAACTTCACTGGATACATAAATAGATAGGTTTGTTCAACCTGATACATAAGCATATTCTTTATTGTCTGTAATGAATGTTTTGGGCATCTCAGCAAAAGACCTATGTCTTCTCTCAACTGAATCAACGTCAATTGTTGAAATAGTCCAGAGGATCTACAACAAACAATTACTTCTTTTTCAGTTAGAAGTAATACGTTCTATGGAATTGTGCACCTAAAAGTTGTAATTGTCATGGTTGAAAATACATAATCAACAAATTCACTGGATACATAAATATATATGTTTTTTCGACCTGATATATTCTCATATTCTTTGAAAATAAATAATTGGCAACTTCACCAGATACATAAATATATACATTTTTTCAACCTGATATATTCTCATATTCTTTATTGTCTGTAATGAATGTTTTCAATTGTCTATTTTAAGTCCTTATTTCATAGTTCAACACAGCAAGGTCTTTTTTTTTAACTCCCTTATAGCACTTCTATTTTGCAATGTGATACTTCCACTCTACAAGCTATCACTTAACATTTTTTACCTAAATTGTTGATGCAACCTATATGACTACTTTTGAATACAATACTAATTTGCTATTCTGTTTATTTATTGAATTAACAATTTTCTTCTCTTATTTCTTAGCACAAGTTTTCATTCTTCTGTACCTAATATATATATATATATATATTTCATATATCCTTTTCATACTACATTTTGTTCTTCTATATTGTTGCTTTCTTACAATTATCAAGGTAGGACCTAAAAAAAAAATTATTCCATCAATATTATTTTAAGGTACATTCTTAGTTCCCAACATGCAATCAGTTAACATTTTCTTTTTGTCTTTTGCTTTATATCGATATACTTTGCAGTTAATACATATATAAAATGTGTCGCTGCCAGCAATCAAAGCTTCTAAGTCTTTAAAAACTTTACGATTTCCTTGTAGGCATTATGCCAACTCATGACAATGAACAAGCCAATGCACGAAGAAGAGTTGTATATGCACAGAATAGAGATAAAAACAACAAGAAACAACGTCTTCTTTACAGAGCTGCTCGACTACCTGTGGATATGTCTTCTTAAATTTCTCTTCCCGAACCTTCCAACAGACCTTTGCTTCCATCACCTATGCTAAATCCATTGAACACTTGCCTCGATGATGCACATCAATGATTTCATGAAAAAATGGATCAACTGGATGATATGCATCTCTACTTGATTTGCAAAGAATGTTAACTTGGTATTGTAATGAAAAAATACCATGATGCATACACTTGTTCTCGTTGTATTCTAGAATGAAAAGGCCATCGCTTTTCATTGGAAAACAATATGGACCTAGGCATCCAACCACTTGTCCTTGCAGTACTTACACAAGTTGAAGAAATGCTCATTAGTTGTGCTAACTCAATCTTACAAGTTACACATTCTCATGTGTTCAATATAAATATTCTGGACATACTATTTGCTTCCCCCAAGACATTTTCAATATTTCCAAATACCTGCCCCATTTAATATCAAAACTTGACATCCTTATTGTTCGCAAATGCTACTCTACAAACAATCCATATGAACTGTTTGTTAGTCAGACATGTGTTCTTGCTGCCCTTCAATACAAAATGACAAATGACCCATACTACAAGGATGTACAAGTCAACCCAGTTGCATTAGCTTCATTTCCACTTGTTTCAACAGAAATTTCACCTTGGATTTTGCATGTTAATAGCAATGCTACATTATCTCATCAGCAAAGCTTGTCCTCTACAGTTCAACCACCAAACTCATTTGAACCCTATGAATTAGAATCCTCCTCGTTTATTTCAACACAAACTAATGCTAGAACCGAGGTTGAAGAAGTTAGACAGTTATTACACATACCAAATATCCCAATACCACCTTCCATTGATTGGCCCCCTATAGGCATTTCCCCTATCAATGAGTACAACACAAAAGGCCTTCTTTCCATGGCCTTGCAACTTTGTTCCCCACAGGTGCAATAATGATTAAACAACCATGCATTCATGAGGTTGATATGCATGAATATGAACTTCACCTAATTCACTATCATGACAATAGATTTGTCCAACATCCTCCATTTCAGTACTACATATACAATCTGATTATGTGTCATCAAAGTAATGCTATTGCCTCTTTTTTTGTCAAAATTACTCTTGAAGATACACTACCTTCGACAATACTTGAGCTTGTTAACCAATTGTAAGACATGCCTAATCAGAAAATTGGTGAGTGGGTCACAAGGTTTGGGTCTTCATTACGTGTAACATGATCATATTGGAATAAAAGTAGGTCTGACCTCAAAAAGATGATCAATCAACAAGGTACACCAACGTTCTTCTTTACCCTTAGTGCAGCTGACACAAAATGGACAAATTTTCATGTTTTAATTCCTATTGGACCTCCTATCGGTTTAGCTCAATACTACCAATGGAAAGTTCACAACATCATATCAAATCCACATATTTCATCACAATACATGCACAATAGATTCAAAACATTCCTTCAAGAGGTGCTTGAAAAAGGTTTTCATATAATGGATTGTTGGTGTAGGTATTCTACCATCTCTTCCTTCTTATTTTTCTCTTCGTATTTCTCACTTTATACATATCATTTCTAATATATTCATTTTCCTCCCATGTAGGTATAAATGGAAACATAGAGGATCCACACACATTCATGGTTTTATTTGGTTGGAAGATGCACCAAATATGGACACCTTAGAATGGGAAGATGTTCTTGCAGTTGAAGCTGCAAATTTGTCTTTTAACACATATGTTATAGCTTGGAATCCTCATAATTCCCACTTGTCAACATCTGGGTTACACCATTCTACTACAAATGATCCATGAAATCTTGCATCACCATCGATATTTGCATCAAACTACTCAATTGACTATGAATAACTTGTAAATTTTGTTCAAAGACACACTAGATGTTCAGAATCAACTTGCCTTCACAAAAAAGGAACATCTTTTCAATGTCGCTATGGTTTTCCATATGAGCTACAAGTTGCTTCTTCATTATTCATTGATCCAAATGGACGTAAAACATACAATCCTACAAGAAATGATTCCCTTCTCAATATTCACAACCCTATCATGCTTTCAATATGGAGGGATAATGTTGATTGCCATCCTATTCTTTCTAGACATGTTGTCCTCAAATACATTTCAAAGTATGCATCAAAAGTAAAGCCAAAATCAGAAAGCTACCATGCAATTCTCTCTCACCTTGCACATGCAGCACCAAGTGACAACCCCATTCTTCAGCCAATCAAACAATTGCTTGCACAAACAATTACAGAACGAGACATTAGTGCACAAGAGACATGCCATGTGATGAAAAAACTTCCACTTATACTTTGTAGCCATCAATTCTTTTCCCTGAATGTCAGTCAAAGTGTCTTCCACCGTGTTTCTAATGGCACTAATAACACCCCTCCACGCCCCCCCCTTCATATTTGCATACATGCGAAGACCACTTGCTCTTGCACATCTAACCCTACTCGAAGCTGCTCGTTCTTGGTCTTTCTCTCCTAATAGGAAAAAAATCCATGGAAACAAAACTTACATCACAAGATTGTTAGCATCTATCCACAATTCATTTCCATTCCTCCTTTTGATTCTGCATCTTTTGAACCATTTTGTTGGAGTGAAATTCTTCTATACAAACCTTTTCGTTCCATCCCTCAAGATATTGGAACAACAACTTTTGAAATTATTTCTCATTGGCATCACATTAAAGGAACATATGTTGTTTGGCATGTTGAACGTGCACAAGAAGAACCCTCTACACCTCTATCCGATGATTCAAACTCCGATGCTATTACCTTTCCATTGTCCCATACCATGGATGAATGGGAACTTCTCTCTCAAATGCGACTAGGAAACAACATCCAAATTGATGACCTTGAAATGCTTGGACATCGTGATTTTGACAAAAATCACAATTGGACACATAAGAATATAACCACCCACTTGCATCAGAAAACAACATCATTCATTGACCTCAATCACTTGTCCACCTAGCTACATGAAGATAATCTATCGTTGTCCAATTCACCTGATTCCTTGTCTCCCACACAACGCATAGCCTCTGATGTTGTCATTTCCCATTTTAGAAACACTACATCGACTCAATCACTCAAAATGGTGATTCAAGGTACTGCAGGCACCGGGAAATCTTACCTCATATCTTGCTTAAAATCTGCACTACAAACTGCATCTGAACAAAGTGCCTCCCCACTTCTTCTCCTTGCTCCAACTGGTGTTGCTGCTTTTAACATACATGCATCTACAATAAATTCTGCTCTTCAAATACCCATTGGTGAAATGAACCCCCTTGAAGGCCAATCCCTTTCAAAACTTCAATAAGAACTCTGCCATATTCGCTATATTCTCATAGATGAAATGAGCTTTATTGGACCAAAATTGCTAACTCAAATTGATGCATGCTTAGATCAAGATTTCCCTCAAATTGTACAATCCCATTTGGTGGTTGTTCCATAATACTTGTTGGTGGCTTCGAAAAATTCCCTCCTATAAAGGACATCCCCATGTATGTAGGCTCATCCGTTGGAACAACTCTCTAGCATACATTTGATACTTTTATCACGCTAGAAACAATTTTTTGACAACAAGGAAATAGCCCTTCTCAAACTTCCTTTCGAAAAATCTTGCTAAACCTACGAAATGGAGCACCAACTGTTGAATATTGGGCATTCCTAATTACAAGAACAACCTCATGCCATTCAAATGTGGAAAACTGTTGTTTTCAACAATCTATCCACTTGTATCCCACCAATACCTATGTTGCACTGCACAACAAACACATGTTGAAACAACTTAATATGCCAATTGCACATTGCTTTGCAGAACAAAGGAACAAACATGGATATGGATCCATTGATGAAGAGAAGTTTCCATTAAAGGTCCTTCTTGCTATTGGTCAACAAGTCATGTTAACTGCTAATTTATGGGTTCAAGCAAGACTTGTTGACAACTCACTTGGAAAATTCATTGACATTGTCTACAACTCCAATGAAAAACCTCCTTTCTTACCATCTTTTGTTGTTGTCAAATTCCTCTATTACAAAGGACCCTTATGGGATGCTTTGAATCATACTTATGTTCCAACATCTCCTATAACAAGGGGATCTCGTAGGAAACTACCACTTTGTATGGCATGGGGTTTAACAATTCATAAAGCCCAAGGTATGACCCTACAAAATGTTACAATAGATATTGGAAACACTAATAGGAAAGGGATCACAATCACTGCAATATCAAGAGTTACATCTCTTTCATGCCTTTGCATTTTTCTACCTTTCTCTTTTCCCAGATACTCTCGAATGCAAGACAACCCATTTGTCCAACGTAGGAAACAAGAGGAAAGCTTCCTTGCTTCAAAGTCTTTAAAAGAAAATTGTGGTTGAAGCTTCTCAGTGTTTGCTCTATAAATGTACTAATTTTTTTATCACTTGTTGATGTAAGAGATCTTCTTTTGTTTCTAGAAACATCCAAGAAATTTTGAAATAATTTCCTTTTAGACTAAACTGTCTCAGGAAACTGAGACACTCACTGTGAAAGTTATTAAGTAGGATAGTTATTATATATCAGGAAATAATTAACGTATAAAAATTTAGATCAACTCTTATTTCCTTAAATGAACTTTAAATAAAAATAAAAATAAAATTTCACATTTCGGATTTTTGATTTTCGAAACATAATACCCAATTTCTAAAATCGGATATCGGAAACTGCAAATTCGAGTTTTTGTTAAGGGTATTTGGCGTATCCGCAATTTTCAATTTCCAATATTTCGGATATTGGAAACCGAAGAATCAGGTTTTTGTTCAAATAATTTGTTGGCTTCCCGAATCTGATTCCCGATATTTTTGATATCGGAAACCGAAAANATTTTGGTATTTGGTATTTGGTATTTGATATATATATATATATATATATGTTCGATAAATTGATAATCAATTTATCAAATACTGAATACAAGTTTCAAACATTTTGACATTGTCATTGATATTGTTTACAACTACAATGAACAACCTCCTAGCTTACCATCTTTTGTTGTTGTCGAATTCCTCTATTACAAAGGACCCTTATGGGATGCTTTGAATTCTACTTATGTTCCAATATCTCCTATAACAAGGGCATCCCATAGGAAACTACCACTTCGTATGGCATGGGATATAACAATTCATAAATCCCAAGGTATGACCCTACAAAATGTTACAATAGATATTGGAAACACTGATAGACAAGAGCTTGCATTCATTGCAATATCAAGAGTTACATCTCTTTCACACCTTCGCATTTGTCCAACGTAGGAAACTAGAGGAAAGCTTACTTGCTTCAAACTCTTTAAAAGCAAATTGTGGTTGAAGCTTCTCACTGTTTGCTCTATAAATGTATTGTTTTTATTTGATCACTTGTTGATGTAAGAGATCTGCTTTTGTTTCAAGAAACATCCAAGAAATTTTGAAATAATTGCATTTTAGACTAAACTCAGTCTCTGGAACTGAGACACTCACTGTGAAAGTTATTATATATCAGGAAATAATTAATGTATAAAAATTTTAGATCAACTCTTATTTCCTTAAATGAACTTTAAATAAAAATAAAAATAAAAATTTCACTTTTTGAATTTCTGATTTCCAAAACACGATGCCCGATTTCCGAAATCGGATATCAGAAACCAAAATTTCTAGTTTTTGTTATGGTTATTTGGCGTATCCACGATTTCTGATTTTCGATATTTCGAATGTCGAAAACCAGAGATTCACGTTTTTGTTAAAATAATTTGTTGGATTCCCGATATTTCGAATATCGGAAACTGGAAACATATGTCCTTCTTCGGTATTCATATTTGACACATATATGTATTCGGATTTGTGGGTATACATTATTTTGGTATTTGGTATTTGATGTATATATATATGTATTCAATAAATTGATAATCAATTTATCAAATACCAAATACAAGTTTCAGTCATTTTGACAATGTTTTAGAGCCGAAGCGAAATGGTGGTCTATTTTTTGAAAATGAAAGCATATTTTTCGCAAAAACATGTGCATGAAGCATATATACCATCCACAGGATGGTTAATATCTTTACACAGTAATGTCTACAACTCCAATGAACAACCTCCTAGCTTACTCTGTATATTCATGAACTTTTTCAAAAGAAAATCAAAGTGAGACATCAAAATATATTTGATGCATATGCAATAACTTCAATAGGAAATAAAGTCTCAAATGGTTATACAATTACTTGAATGCGTTGATCACAAGCAAATGAACTCTTACCTCCTATACAACGTTCAAATTTGAACCCTTCTCACCCCTTCCAAAGGGTTCTAGCCCTTCCTAGAACTGTAAAGTCATAATTTCTCTTCAAGAATTAAAAACTATAATTTTGGAGACTGATGTTAGACAAAATTTCTTTATACATAATGAGAATGTTGAACAT
Organism: Pseudotsuga menziesii; assembly: GCA_001517045.1. NCBI lineage: Eukaryota > Viridiplantae > Streptophyta > Pinopsida > Pinales > Pinaceae > Pseudotsuga > Pseudotsuga menziesii. The sequence continues at coordinate 99,643 of LPNX010269572.1, read as the reverse complement.
GCTAAAAAAGAAGAAAATGCCACAATAATCAATACTTTCACAATACAAGCAAGGTAGCAAACAAGAGATGAAATGAAAAAATGTGAAATTGCTCGTTCCTTCATATTCCAAACTCTAAATCACCAGTTACAAGTCAAAATGTTGGATAAGCTACAACAATGTAGCAACATTAAATTAATTGTTTAGGCGCAAATAGCTTTTGAATATTTTCTCATATCTGCAATTGGCTGCAGTCCACTTATTTGTTTCTCTGGATCGGAATTGGCAACATTCTCATTCACCAATCCCATGTCACTCCAGAAAATATAGCCCTTGCATAAGCAGTAGGACTCCCATCTTATCTTCCCATATCCTCCCATTTCAGCCTTTGATATCACCATGTTGGAAATTTTTTCTTCGGCAGCCATGACAGGGGAAATAATGACGCTCACGAGTCGAGATTTTGTGCACATAAAAAACCATAAATGAGGTCTAAATGATATTTTCCTCAGTAGGAGGCTCTATTTATTGACTAAATATTACGAAATGTTATTATGAGTTCGGGATTTTCATGATGTAGTATATATCTATATCTTAGGATTAATGTGATCTGTATATAATTCCCTCGTCTCTTGGAGGATGCAAAAGGTCACTTAAACGTACTGAAATATCTTAACGTCATCATAACGCCTCCCCTTTCTGCTATAACGTCATCATATTAATCGCAGAAGTGACTGTCACCCTCACTTGTTATCATAACGTCATCATAACGTCGCTCCTTTCTTCTATAACGTCATCATATTAATTGCAGAAGTGACTGTCACCCTCACTTGTTATCATCCTCAAGTTATCTCATAGTGTGTGAACTTGACATTTGTCAGTTCATCAATCCCTTCTTATGATGGTATGGATATTTCCTTGTTTTGATTACCCCTGCTTCCGTACCATACTGCGTATAAACCCTATACTAATATTTTTTTGCTTAATCATTAAGCGATTGCCATTATCACGCGCTCCAAACAACAAATCCTTCAAATCCAGGATGCGATCTATGCCATCCATTTTCATTTATCTTAACCTTTATTTCCAACTGTATCATCGGATATATAAATGTTGTTCTTCATAGATTTATATATAATGACAATTTAGTAGTGAGGTTTTTAAATGAAATAATCCAATGTGATATTATAATATAATGGAAATGTTATGTTTATAATATTTGTTTACAGGATTAGTGATCAGCTTCTTGATTAAGCTTCCTCTTTTCAGCTCTTGTTGATATCCGTCTCGCCTGTTATTATGCCTCGCCATAAAAACTTCCACTTTGTTTCTTCCCCTCCAAGGGATAGCAAACCAAATCCTATGAGTCCGCCCCTCCGTTTAAACAAAAAGATTGTGGAAAAGAGCAAACGTTATAAACGAGAGATTCTTGAGTCAGTGCAAGCCAACATCCAGAATGCAGAGAGACAAACGTAGTTGGAAGGAATTTGCTTGCGGCCCGAAGATATAAAAAAGAATTTAAGGATTTACTCCGTGATCCTGGAAGTTCCAGAGGAAGGCTCTCTCTGTATCAAAAATCCCTAGAGTTGCAATGGTCACGGAAGTTTATTCTAGGAAAAACTTTAGTGGAAAAAGACGAGCACCATGGCGAAATTCTTATTTAGTAGGACAAATTCATGCTCATCCTACACAAATTTTTAGACAATCATCTTGAATTCACTAGGAGATTGGGAATCAAGCTCAAGCCTCATGAACAATTATTTGATTGACCATGTTATTCTCTCAGTCTTTGTTATACTCTTTCTTTGTTTTAAAAACTACTACTGTTAAAGGTTACATTTTATGTTTTCATTTAAGAATATTTTCTGAAACTTGTGAAAAACTTCCAATCATTCTGGTTCAGTCTTGTTTCCTTTCGAGGGAGACTGCCAGTATGATCTGCAACCCTGTTTTCCAAGAAATGGAAGGGATTGATTTTTTTTTTTTTTTGGGTTCTATAAATTTCTGTTTTTTGGCTATCGATGGCAATAGAAAGAGTAATAATGTTTTTTTGGCTTATATTTATTGATTGAATTTACAAACGATGATAGTTGGATTTGGAGTTTTTCATGTTCCACTACTTCTGTTTCATTCAAATTTAGATAACTCTAAATCATTGCATCATTTATATCCGTATACATTTAAAAACTAAAAGCCCAAATCATCAGGTCCATATATCATCAATTGATAGGTTGAAGCCTATCTATGATGATGAAGAATGCAGCTAGTCTCTAGATTAAAGGTTTCAGAAATCGGAACATAGGGTGTTTCTTATTGGAAAACATAGGATTTCCGAAATTCGAAATGTCGGAAATAGGAATTCGGGGAAACAGAAATCGGAACATATGGTGTTCCTTATTGGAAAACATAGGAAAAAAATATCTATTCCTGTAATTGTGCTTCAAAAAGGTATTTTTGGATTCCAAAATGTTGGATTCTAAATTTCTTTCTTTCCAACTTCCACTTTTCGCTTTGAATAAATCACAAAGCGTAAATTGGAAATTGGAATTTACATGTTCACATTTAACATTTCGTTCTTTTCGACTTCTGGTTTCCTCACACAAAAATCCAAGCTTGAATGTTCTTCTTTGCAATTTTATTTTTTTCCACTTTCTGAAGAATAGCATGCAAAATGTGCAATTTCGATACGTTTTTAGTTCAAATATTTTTCATTCCCATTTCCACTTTTCGTTGTGTGGAATGCAAAAGCATGAAACGCCAAATCTAAACTTTCCCAGACTTTCTATTTCCGAAGTTTCAGTTTCGCGCTTTAATTTCAACTTTTCTCTAGTCTCTTAACATCTTTCTCTAATACATTACATACCTCTTAATTGGGAAATATACCAATATGCCAATTGACGTGAATTGGCATACTTTTTTTAAGTGTAGTTGTAATTTTTCATTTAATTTTTTTTATCCTAAACAGCTTAAACACTTTCACAATTTCCATAAATAAGTTTAAGATTCTTTAAAAGAACTGTGTTTAAATTTATTTAATTCAGTGTGGGACACAACTCTTTATACTATATATAGTTTTGGATATAATAAAGGTGCTTAGAATCAGTAAGATATAATCTCCTTTAAAGCACATCAAAAACATATTAATAAAAATACAAAATAGACATCATTAAGAAAACTCGAAATCTAATGAGTGGCGAGACTACTATTTCTAAATGTCTAACAAAAATAATAGTAAAAATACAAACAAAACTCAATCAAACTGGGAAAACCCATTTTCCAATTAAATAAAGTTACAAAACTATCCTATGAAGTGATACTAATTGACAAATTAGTATTAGGAATCAATAACCATTCATGAGTTGTAGTAAAATAGTATGTAAATTAAATAAATACATTTTTTCAATGTACATTTCATATGTCAAGCTTGTAATGGAAAATCAGTATATAAATCAACACATTTAATGCATGACTAAAGTATGATCAGTATACCACAAATATAGAGAAATAATTCAAAACTGATGAAACAAATTTAATAAGTAACCATAGAACATAACATGAGTAATAGTGTTATGTTATTCAATTGAAAAACATTACAATCTTTCCAAAACTAAAAAACGTATTGAAATTGCGCACACCCTATGTTCCGATTTTTTATTCCTCGATTTCCCATTTCCGACATTCTGCATTCCGCAAATCCTATGTTTTGCAATAAGGAACACCCCATTTTCCAATTTTTGATTGCCCGATTTTTTATTTTCGACATTTCGGATTCCAAAAATCTTATGTCCTATGTTTCCAGACATCTTTAAACTTTAGGTTTATTAAGAGAAATAGTATATTTAGATATATTAGATCTTTAAACTTCATATTTTTTTTTTTGTAACTCTAAATTGCTATTAATCAACTATACAAAAAATTACAGAATATCAAGAATTCTAGTCAAGTGAAAACAGTGGTCTAACAACCACCCCAATCAATCAAAAGCAGAAAACTCTACAGTTGTAGTGTAAAGAGCATAAAAACCATATAGAAAATGGAGCCTGCTGCCTAAGTAAAGTTTAAACAAAATTACAGAGATATTCAAAAGAGGCACAATAACCCATGTGATATATGGGGGGCTATGTACAAAATTACTATGAAGGAATGTTTATGAAGATACCTTGAAAACTAAAAACCAACATAAACTTAGAGGTAAACAAAAGGAAGCGAAATAGACAAAAAAGAAACAGGAACAAGCTCATGGGTTAGCACCGCTGATAGTGACAGTCAGGTCCTGCATGTCCTGCATTTCCTCAATGATAGGACAAGTCCCAAAGAGTTCCTCATCTAAAGATGGTAGACTGGGATTCAACGGCAGGACAACCACTTTCCCCATAGAAGCATCAAATTTCAAGCTCATTTGGAAATTTAGCTAATCGTAGTCTGAATTAGAACAGGCACTATAGATGCAGCAAGCATGGTAGGGTTGACATTCATTGAACCAGATGGATCCATAGAGACATTACCTCTACCTCCATCACTTAACAAGTCAAGTCCCAGGGCCAATTTTTTCCAGATGGCCATGACATTTCTATGCATGATGACCATATCTAATTCAATCATTTTGGTCGTAGCCTGTGAAATTTCCAACTTAGTATGGTTCCATCTAGCTATCATTTCCTCCATGAGGGTTCCCATCATGTTTTTGACGATCCAACAGTGGTTGGTACAGCCACCATCAATATCATGAGTAAGGTTCTCATTTACCAGCCTGGTTTCCCAATCATCTATTATGGACTGAACTTATGGAGAAATATCATTGTTATAACCATCTACCTTTGTCACGCGCGCCCCTCGTTGTGCACGACCGCGACCACTCGCAGCATGATGAGATGTGCCACACTGCTTGGACATAGTATGATGGTTCAGATGCAGAACAAAACCCAGCAAAGACAGATAGAACGATTTTTGCAACAAAATATGGGAAGAACAAAAGTGCCCCAAGACCCGAGCAGTTAGCCAAGAAATAGCTCAATGAAATGAGGGAGAAAGGTTCATGACCATGCTAAAACCAATAGGAGGCACGCCAGCCATTAATGGGGAGAAATGATTGTTGTACCAATTCCAGTCCCTGACCAAGTCAATTTACATTGTAACCAGATAACAAAATGACCATCGGGTGAAGTCGTGCCTTAGCTGAGTACCAACAGTGTCCTCCATTGAAGTCAATACATGATGATAGAGCTTCATCGACAGGGACTAATTAATGTCGTCTCAAATGAAATGGAAGGGGACAAAGAGGGTTAGCCATACCAGCCATCGCACACATACAAACATTGTTATAAACTTGGAGGAGAAAGAAGTTACACTGAAATAATACGAACATACATAATAAACTCCTATTTCAGAACGTCTATTTAACCAATCAACTCCATGCCGCCTTCTTGGGTCCCTGTCGGATCACGAGATATAATAACCAAAAAATTTAATCATGACCATGTTGTACCTAAACTCACAATTGGAACGTGTTGCAGCAGTGGAGGTACCACTCTTCATGATGGACGTGATTATCGAATCACTGTAATCCCATCATTAAAACTCAACTAATGACCAACTTTGCCAACCTGGACAGTAAGACCCACTTCATTAATGCGTAATGAGTACAGGATAGGTGGCAATGTGATGGGATGACAAGTACAATGTGGTTCTGCCACAATATCCTTGTTCGTTCCATCCTTGCCAATTTGACTCTCATCATCTACATCCAGAGTTAAACTTCATATTTATTAATAGAAATAATTGTTATTATTCAATCTATAAACTTCATATACCATGCTCAAGAAAAATATAAATCCAATACAATTACAAAAAATTGTGCCTTAGAAATTTACTTTATAAATTAAAAATTATTATTCTTTAAAATGATTAAATTTTAAATGACTTTTTAACTCATTTCTCTAAATAAAATAAAATCATATAATTTCCACTATATATATAAACAAATTAAAAACACATTATATATATTATGAATATTTTTATTTTATAATATTTATTCCCAATTTCCAAAACACGATACCCGATTTCCGAAATCAGGTATCGAGAATCGAAAATTCTAGTTTTTGTTAGGGTTATTTGCGGTATCCGTGATTTCCGATTCTCGATAATTTGAATATCGAAAACCGGATACTCAGGTTTTTATTGAAATAATTTGCTAGCTTCCCTATTCTGATTCGTGATATTTCAGATATCGGAAACCGAGACATTTTGACACATGTAAGGTTAACTGAAAAGGTGAACATACAATTTCAGGAATCCAAAATGTCGAAATCGAAAATCGGGGAATCAAAAATCATTTTTATTATTCAATATATAAACTTCATATACCATGCTCAAGAAAATATAAATCCAATACAATTACAAAAAATTGTTTCTTAGAAATTTACTGTATAAATTAAAAATTATTATTCTTTAAAATGATTAAATTTTAAATGATTTTTTTACTCATTTCTCTAAATAAAATAAAAACATATAATTTTCAATATATATAAACAAATTAAAAACACATTATATATATTATGAATATTTTTATTTTATAATATTTATTTCTGATTTTTGAAACACGATATGCAATTTCCGAAATCGGGTAGCGAGAACCGAAAATTCCAGTTTTTGTTAGGCTTATTAGGGATATCCGCGATTTTCGATTCCTGATAATTCGGATATCGGAAACCGGATACTCAAGTTTTTGTTGAAATAATTTGTTGGCTTCCCGATTCCGATTCATGATATTTCGGATATCGAAAACCGACTTCCGCTTTTCGCTTTAAATAAACCGAAAAAGATTGAAAAATAACTGACTACTAACTAACTGTATAAGGACACTTAAACACAATGAGTAATGATTTCAAGATAGAACTCTTACAGGATATAACAGATGAAATAAAACAACCAATTAATGTGCAAACATACAAATCAAGATTACTTCTTTCAACTTACTTTAGAGCAACTTAACAAATAAAATTGCAAAGAACAATATCCAAAGTGTTAAAGACACACAAATTGAAAGTACAAGGAAGTATAGATAACACAATGTCTATCTCTCTTTAAATATGATTACAAACTTAGGAGAAAAGAAAATATTCCCAAAACGTGGAACTACACAATCAAATAGTTTCTAGGTTTTCCCAAGGGCAGAATGCCACTTGGAAAATAGCTCCATAATGTCATCAACTTCCTGAAAATTAGCATTCCTCAACTGAATTTTGATCTTGCAAATTTGAGAGGAAATCTCCTCTTCTCTAATTTTCTTCCATTCTTTGATGAAAATTTGTATCTGAGCTATCGAAGCATGGGGAGCTTCGATCCATTTCTCAATTTCTTGCACCGTTAACTGACTGATTTGTTGGATAAACTCTTTGGAATCATCAAACTGCTGTTCCACTTGTTCCAAATGAATTTTAGGCGAAGGTGCCTCATTGATAATATCTAGAACAAGAAAACTCAAATTGGTTAGCAAATTCTTTGAATCTGACCACCTTTGTTCACAAACCATTTGTCCTACATTGATTAAAGATTGAGCTGAATCACAGATACCCTCCCATGTCTCAATGGAAACTTCAGTTGGTTTGACTTGTAACTTGTCTAAGATTGGCAAGCGGTCATGTTTTTCCTTAATATGCTTTTTCCAAACTAGTGGATGCTTTTCTCATCCGATCATGGTGATCCTCAACAGTTTCAAAATGCTTGCTAAACTTGTCATACAACCCTTACATCTCATCAAAACAAGTATACAAATCTATCACAGCCTGTCGGAACTCTTGGTGTACTTTACATAGTACTTTTTTTAAATCCTCAGGTGTCAGATCCAGAAAAGACGAGGATTTTGAGGCTAGATGAGCATCTTTTAGCTATTGATTGATGAGAGCAATTTGCTTTGCTTGTTGTTGATTCAGAACGTCTACATTATCAAGCTGGTGCTTGAGATGTTCAGCTTTGTTTTCCATTGTTGCACTCTGTCTTCATGTTCTCGTTTCAAATGGTTGATTTCTTGTTCATGCCTCTTTTCTACTTCTGCTAAGTCCTATTTGGCCTTCTGCATTTCCTTCTCTTTTTCACCAAGAGCCAAACTTAATTATGAAACAAAGTTAAAATTAGCTCCAACGAAAACTCCCATGGGAGCTACTGTTTCCACTGCCCCTTGCTGAATATCACTTGTGTCTACCTTCCAAATGACCTGATCAAGGGAAGACACATGTTTTCCTGAGCCTTCTTTGGCTTTCTTAGCTCCCCTTTTAACCACAACTTTATTTTTAATCCAATAATATTTGCCCATGGATACCACTGCATCTTCTCCAAAATCTTCCATCACTTTTGATGATGAAATGGTCTGGTGGTGGATGGTAACTAGGGAATCAGTTTGGATTTGGTTTAAAGGAATGTCTATACTGAGGGGGGAAATATCCATAGGACTAGAGGCAGAGGTAAAGGTGAGTGATGTAAAAGAATCAGACATAGGCAAATATTTTTTTCGAGAAATATTAATAGAGGCAGAAGGAATGTCCTCCTGAAACAGCTGGGGAATTGGAGATGTAGAATAAGTAGTAATAGGTGAATTAACTGAAAAGGTGGGCATGCTACTAGTAGCTCCCATTATTGACGGCAAATTTACCTCGAAAAAAGAATGCTGGGAAGATGATGAACCTAACATATTGAGAAATCTTTGAATATTGGGCATGGATGACAGAAGGGTAGTTATAACAGCCTCAGGGTCTTGTTCCACATATGTATCATCAATCTCAATCTGAGCTGAAGATAAAGAGATTACCTTTTGTGCAGAAGTGTCTTGGTCAAGTGTCTGCTATTTCTTTCCAACTGAGATCGAAGGCATGAGCTTTTCTTTTGTGGGCACTTCTACCAGTTGAGCATGTTTAGAACCTGCTTCAATCTTCTATCTTTTAGTCTGAACTTCAGTTATCTCTACTTGAGTTTCAAAATTTCTTTTGAGTTCTGCCCCTTTCTGTAGTGTATCTTCCATTGTGGTAATAGAGGGGCTGGATGAGACTTCAAGGACGCCTTTGCCTTTTTCCTTAGGTTGAACAACAAGAGAAGCAATAGAACTTGTTGCATGTTCTCTCGCTTCTTGTTCTGTCTTCTCCTTTTCAAGATCTTGTTTTATTTTTAGTTTATCTCCTCTTTCTCAAAGATTTCTTGTCTTAATATCCTTTTGATACTGGTACATGTGGGACTTGGTCTCCGGATCAATAATTTTACTGATTTCCTCTTGAAAATTGGTATCTCCTCGGAATATGGAATCATCAGAATTATTTTCATGAACATATTGAAATTTCATGTGCTCTTGAGCAAAGACATTAGCCAAATATGCCACTGGGTCATGCATTCTTTTGTATGCATCCCCCAAGCTCATAACAAAAATTTCCTTTCCCACCAAAGACGCATGAGAAGGACTCTGTAGTGTAAGGTTGCTAAGATTCACAGGAAATTTCGGCCAACCCTTCTTCTTATGTTTGGTCAACTTGGGTAAAACCCCATCAATGACAGTCTGATAGGAAAAATCTTGAAGAACCATTCAGTCTGGAACTATTCTGGGAAGCAAGTGGACTATATTACTGTCCAAATCCTTATGTAAGAGAAATATTCTCCTACATACCAATCGCCAAACATTGAAATGAGTTCCCTAGCACTTTTAGAGAATGCAGAAGAATCAATTTTGAAAATTTTGAAGTACATTGACCCGAGAAATAGGTTACAGAGTTCCTAAACGCGCGGGATGAAATTTCCATCCCACATATCAGCGCAATATATATGAACCGGTGGAGATTTGTCGGTCCAATTCCAATTTGGGGTCAGGAAAGATGTAGACGCACATAATGCATCCATTACGAACCGTGACATGTAGAAAGATGGTTTACGATTGTTGGGGGTTTGCTCATATTTTTCAATTTCCTCCCGCAAATTGCACGACAGAATTTGCGTCCAGTTGAAGGAATCACCTGTAAGAAGGATATGGTTCGCCATAGGGACCCATTGCACTTTGAATGAGGAACAATTCGGTAAATCATATAACCTGCAAAACATGGCGGCCAACAATGAAAAGGGTTCTCTGAACCAAAAAAATGGATATGCTGGAAGTGAAACAAGGATTTCAAGTGTTGGGTCTTCCAAGCAAGATTTCACCACTTCTTCCAATTAAATTTGGCATGGCTTTAGAAGCTGCTTAGGGGTTGGAAAAGCATAAGCCCTAGCAAACACATCTGGACAAAACAAAGCAATAAGGACATTATCGATATCATTAATTATTCATTGCTTAGGGTCTATGTGGTCCAATGCCCACTTAACAGGGTCTGTGTAAGGAATAAATGGGGGTCTGGAAACAACGCGATGGAGCTGAGAATTGTGTATCTGCAGGTAGGCAGGTTGGTCATGAGCAACACAGGAAAAGTCATTATTGTAAAAAATAGCATAAATTATGGACTAGTCTAGATATGAGGTGTCAGACACATAACCACTAGTGTCAGTGAAAAATATGACATTCAGATCTTTGTTTTTCTGCTCTTGAAGAGTCATTTTAGATCTGGTATTCCTGGTTGTGGTAGATGCCTTCTTTGATTGAATTTTAGCAACCATGTCTAAAAATGACATGAGTTCAAATTTACCAGGAAAAACTATCAGAGGGTGAAGAATTATAGGTGGAAACACTCAGAAAGTCACAACTTTGAGCATTGGGACACAAAGGATATGCACTGTAAAAAAACCCTAAGCAGAGTGAAAAAGCATGAGTAACAATGGTAAAAATTAATCGTAAATTCAAATCTTACAAAACCCAACTCAAACAGCCAAAAGATTCTGGACCATAGATTTCGTATGCATAAATGGAAATTGACAAAATTTACTTTTCATTTTCGATTTGAAGAATCAAGAACTGACAATTGGGAAACAAACATTCAATCGAAAAAAGTGTGGTGTTTCCAGTTTTCGAGATTCGGAATATCAGGAAAGTAGGCAAATCCAGTTTTTGAGATTTGACGTATGGAAAATCGGAAATCAGGAAAGAAACCTTCAATTTTATATAAAGTGAAACTTTCGATTTTCAATACTCGAAAATCGGTAAAGTAGATACATAATAAATCGAAAGCAATATTGTCGATATCCGATAAGCAAACAGTCGAAAATAGAAAATCGGGGAAACACCAAACGACTTTAACAAAATCGAATTTTTTTGTTTTCCGCAAATCGACAAGTAAATATTCGACTAACATACTTGTGTGTTTTCCAATTTCTACAATCCTAAAAGCAATATTGCCTACCTCCGCGATCCAAATATCATAAAACCCTTCGTACCCAGATGTTGAAAATCACAATTTGAGAAAGGACATTTCCTTGTTGAAAATTATAGGACTTCGTGATCCAAACATTGGAAATTGCAAAGCATAATACAAACTTCGACAAATGTCCAAAAAATGCATTTTCGCTTCCTGATTTCGGAAATCGGAATTCGCAATCAAGAAAGACAGGTCGGAAAACAAGTTAAAATTTATTTTGAAAGTCAATAAATCCAAACATAAAAAGGTCATTAAGGAAATTTAATTTAGTCATAAATGTGTTGAGGTAAAATCTCAAATATAAGTATTATTAAAAAGTAATTTTTGAGTCTCCCAAGCTAAGTAAGAAAGGTTCACTTGTGGAAAGACACAATATTTTTACCCTCTCGACGTTTCTTTGCACCTCTCGATGAAAATGCTAGTAAATAACTTTAAAATAGATTTTGTGAATTTAATATGACATGGATCACATATATCATAAACATTATCCTTCGTCACAGACGACAAATCCACCATCACGGCCATGGATCTACTTTAGTCAATATGCCTCAGTGGACTCCGACCGAAGTCGTTACATGTGCCCCGTAAGAGTTCTGACCGAGCATGCAGAAAATGGGATTTAAACCAGTTGGGTTGCCTCGCTGGGAGGTTGCTGGATTTGATCTTATATTCTTATTATAGCTCTAGTCATAATTTTAGTTAGAATTCATGCAGCTCTTTAATAATAAAATATTTGAAAGCAACTACATTTCTATTTACAATAATAATAAATTGACTGCCTATTTTATAAAAAAATATGTTAAATAAATATTACATTTCTATTTATAATAATAAATTAAGTGCCTATTTTATAAAAAATATGTTAAATAAATATTACATTTTCAAGGAAAGGAAATAAATAAGAGGAAATTTAGTTGTAATAAGTCAAATAATTATTAAAATAATACAATCATTAAAATAATATAGGTAGAAACATGTTAATAATATAACTATTTTTTCTTCATTTTCAACTATGAATTGAATATTATATACGAGTATAGATCCAAATCCTAGGCTTTAAATCTTTCTAGAGCTATCAACTTTGGTGTGTTTTATATAGCCATTCATTTGATTAAAACCAAAAGACACAACTTTTTTATTATTAATATTGAATTTTATTTATGGCTGACATATAATATTTTTTATTTTGTTAAAAACGAACATTACAATGTCTCCCTCATACATGGTTTTAAAACTATGTGCAGGGCTCTCATAAAACCATGGGTTGTTGGTTGCAATGCCCTCCTAAACCTTGTACAAACCATGTGCAAGGCCAACATTTTTTTGACAAATAATTCAATTTTTTATTTTTATTATTTTATTAAATAAAAACATTAGACTATCTTTATTGTATTGTTTTTTATGAGATACATTTTTTTTAACGCAATGAAGTTACTTGGACATTTCTTAGTATTAAAAAAACAAACAAATTTCATAGTATTAAAAAAACAAACAAAAACACATTAGAGTATATAAGTGAAGCCAATAAATGACCAATATTTTAGTGGCACTTCTGGTACGTACTTCGAGAACTTTGATGAAACGTGACGTGCTTAATTTTGTTCCCTAAATACCGCTTGCACGTGTGTGTATAGATAATCTATATTCAAAACAAATTTTAAAACCATATTTCAAGGAGGCTTGTTTCTCAGATTCAGGTCAATGCACATCTTTAAGATGGCTCCATGTTAAAGCAAGTAAATGTAAATGTGTGCTTCCGTGACCATATGGCATTATCAAGTTTTAGCCGGCTTCTTTGAAGTCAACTTTGAAGGCGCGTGCATGGAAGAGGAACAGTGAAAAACGTTATGTTCTTATTATATATAAAGAGCCTGCTGCTCTTATTATATATAAAGAGCCCAGGAGGATAGGGTTCTTCATTACCAAAATGGCGTTCCTTGGTTATTTGGAATGGATGAGTGTATGGAGTATTCTTTTCTGTCAGCTGCTCGTGTTGGCTGCAGCACAAGATGGGCAACTGATATCATGTCTGAAGAGTAGTGGTATTACCAATTTCACAACCATGGCCTCTTCTTCTTCACAGTACTATTCGCTGTTGAATTTTTCTGCGCAGAACCTACGTTACACAGAACCAAGTGTGCGCAAGCCCAATGTTCTGATTGTCCCGCAAAGCAGGCAGCAAGTGCAGCAAACGGTGGTCTGCTGCATAAAAAATGGTTGGGAGATTCGCGTTCGTAGCGGAGGCCACAGCTACGAGGGCCTCTCGTATACCTCCGATATTCCGTTCGTCGTCATTGATCTCATGAATTTGGAAGCCATTAACATCGATATGGCTTCTAAAACGGCTTGGGTAGACGCCGGTGCGACTGTCGGCCAATTATACGATGCCATCGCAGACAAGACTGCAGTCTACGGTTTCCCTGCCGGAGTCTGCACGACTATGGGAACCGGCGGTCATTTCAGCGGAGGCGGATTGAGTTTACTCTCCAGAAAGCACGGCATCGCGGCCGATAATATAATCGATGCCCTGTTCATTGACGCCAGAGGTAATCTTCTTAACAGAAAGACAATGGGAGAAGACGTGTTTTGGGCTCTCAGGGGCGGTGGCGGAGGCAGCTGGGGCCTCGTTGTTGCATGGAGAATACAGCTAGTGAGCGTCCCTCCCGTCGTCACCGTCTTCAACGTGTACAGGACGGGGCGAGATGCCGTGACGAACCTTGTTTACAAATGGCAGTCGATTGCACCGGCCTTGGAGGAGGATCTGTTTATCCGCGCGGTCATATCGGGTACCGAAGTAAACGGGGGCCAGCTGGATGTTAAGCTGACCTTCAATGGGATGTATCTGGGACCCCTAGATCAACTCCTGGAAGCAGTGAATAAGAGCTTTCCGGAAATGGGCATGCTCGCCACCGACTGTAAAGAGACGAGCTGGATAGATTCAATATCCTTCACTGCATTCACCAACAGAACAGAAATGCGCAACAGATATAATGTCAACAAAAATTACTTCAAAGCAAAGTCGGATGTCGTGAAAACCCCTCTATCGCCATCGGCCTTGCAGGGAGCATGGAAATTCCTAGAAGAGGAGCTGAGTTCTTATGTAATTTTTTATCCTCTCGGGGGGAGAATGGATCAAATACCGTCCTCTCAGATTGCGTTCCCTCATCGAGCTGGGAATTTATACTTGATTCAATATCAAGTCACATGGAATGATCCTACCAAAGATGCAGGGTATATCTCCTGGATTCGAGGATTATATGACTATATGACTCCTTACGTTTCCAGTTCTCCCAGGGCTTCTTATGCAAACTATCTGGATCTTGATCTGGGTGTAGCTGCGAATGGGACTGCAACGGTTGAAGAAGGGAGGTCGTGGGGTGAGAAATATTATGTCCATAACTATGATAGACTTGTGAAGGTAAAGAGCACAATTGATCCTTACAATGTTTTCAGGAATTTTCAGAGCATTCCTGTCAACAAGTGAGATCAGCCGAGACAGCTGGAACAATAAAACAGAATCATGAGAGCCAAGATAGATAGGTGAAACGATAAAACATCATCATGAGAGCAGAGACAGGTCAAACAATAATATTTCAATAATATTTATGGTTGGATCATGTTGATAGGGATCACATCGTTGAGAGATAACAATAAAAAAGAAGACAGTTTGTATTCTCTTTTTATTTCTTATATTCTTTTTAATTCAACTGTAAGTTACATATATATCATGAAATCTTCATTATCCATTCATCAATTATGACTTATTCATGCATAGTTACCAGTTATTTTTAATAATCTTTTTTTATATAATTGTTTATTTCAAATTTTGAACAATTGCCATATAATCTATCTTGAGAGTACACTTGTGTCATCTTTATAGGTAGATAAAAAACATAAACCTTACTAGTCCATCCCAAATTTTAACAACATTTATCTTTTATAAATATTTAGAATTTAGTTTTTTTATATAATTCGGATATCAAAAAGTTATCCCTTCAATTTGAATCTCAAATTACATAATATAGTTTTTTTTTTAATTACCAATTAAGATGTAATGAATTGAGATTAAAGATTATGTATAACATTTGACTTTATGGTTAATGTATTAGATATGAATCATGTTGAAGTTTAAACGATATCATATTTTCTTATGGTTAATGTATTAGATATGAATTATGTTGAAGTTTAAACTATATAATATTTTTTAATAACTCAAGACTCTCGTCATCATTATGTATTTTATTTTATGGAAAAAAACTTGTTCTAAAAAAAACTAATATAAATTAAATTTGCACTTACTGTTATAAGTGGGAACTTGGAAGTCATTGGCAAAATGAAATTCTGTCATGGGCAAAATAATACGTACCACTAATTTATTCAAAAATATATTTGGTATAGTTTTAAATCCTTCATATTTGCATGAGGAGATTCTATGAATTTTTAGGTATTGGATCTCTAAATGAATTATATGGTCTAAATGCTTTTGGTTTAAGGTTGAAATCCTCCGTTATGATCTCGTTTGCACTATGAGGTTTTACGTATCAATTGTTATATGATACAGCCGTTTTATATTCATGTATTTTTAAAAATGCAATCAAATAAGTGTCACACTAGTGGCCATGTTCGTGTTCAAAATTATGTATGCACTTACGTATGAGACGGATTAAAAAAAATCAAATAGTTTTTCAAAGTTTAAAATACACTCTTACATCATACATATATATTTAAAATATTACATTTAGAATGTTGAATCCCATATTACAAGGTTGTAAGTATTCAACTTACTTGAGTTTTGTTTATAAAATTAGTATTGAGCTTACACGTTTTCTTTATCAAAGTATCCACACCTCGATTCGAAAGCCATTTTTGGCTTTTGGGGTAATACCTTTATGGCACGAAATAATTATTTAATTATCAAAATAGAAATTAATGATATGAAATGATGATTTAACTATTAACATAGAAATTGTAAATTGACTTTGACTTTTAGATTAATTGAAATTTTTAGACTTTGGTTCCGAACAATCATGAGCTTAGAACTCATTCATCCTAACACATAAAAATATAAAAATAGTAGAAAATCTTATCTCCAAAAAGCATAAAAATAGTAGAAAATCTTATCTTCAAAAAAACTTAAGCAAGATATTGTAATGTTCCCAAATATTTGCTTGGAACACTCTGTTGGACTAAGGGGATATATTGGGCAAAGCCACTTGATTATCAAGGTGGTGATTTAGCTCAAATATTTGTATGGTTTGATGGCCAAATTGTGAAATGATGCAACATTAAGAAAAAATGGACAAGGAGGGCACATAATAAGGTTGAGTTGGGCCCCACATGAGATGTAATTCCCCCAAATTCGAATTTTAAGGTCGAATAAGACATCATGAAGCATAAATTTGAATTTGTAACTCCCAAGAAGTTTCATGAAGAGGCAACTCATGAGTTATAATTCCGTGGGATAAAAATAACAAATCGATGACAATCTTATGAGAACTTATGATAAGAATCAGGTCCTATGAGACCTTATGACAACTTATGACAGTTTTTGACATGTTGGAGGTCCTAAATTTAGCGAAGGAGGGAACTAGAGGTGAAGGTGGGCCCACATGAGAGTGTCACTCCCCCAAAATCAAGCTAATCCTCTCAAATTCAAATATGCAAGGTAGATGAAGTTATTATTTGGACAAATAACATTAGAGAAGAGTTAAATGGTACCAAAGGTCTCATTCTCTCATAAAAATAACATTAGAGAAGAATTAAATGGTACCCAAGGTGCCATTCTCTCATAAAAATAACACTTATTAATATTTATTAGATATTTGTGAGAGAACTCTAGAATGAGAGGGAAAGGCTCCATGAAGATTTATAAAAAGGGTGAAGACACATGTGAAGGGGATTTTTGGTGATTTGACATTTGCACTCGTGGAGAGCTTAGATTTTCCTTTCACGGTTGATGTTCATCCTACCTGCTATTAAACTAGTTTCAGTGGTGAAAGATTCCACCCTAGCTAGTAGAGAGGAGGAGATTGTTCTCATCTCTTCATTATGATTCATGGAAATTGATTAAGAGAAGAAATCACTTTCGAATTTCCCTAATAGATTCATTGCAAGTTTTTATGTTCATCTATAGTAATGGGGTCGATTTCATGTTGGTGTGTTAAAGTTCCAGTTAGTAGAAGTGTGATTTGGTTTTTTTGGGCATTTTGGTGTTGGAGTTGTGGGTTCTTGCTTGAGGAGAGTGCACCATTGGATCCATTTTAACTTGAATAGATCATTCATTGCAATTATTGATCCAGATGGATATAGGTGGCCACCCACCTATTCCACTAGCTCAAAATATTTTTTCATTTTGGTAATTTTCTTGGAATTTTCTACGGTTTTTTGGGTCCCAAACTTTCGAGGTCGTTTTGAGGCCCTAAACAACATTTTTTGGCAATTCTGAGGGCGAAATGGTTTCCATCAACATGCATTTGGCTCTAGTTGAAAGTTGTAAATATCAAATAGATTTTTCCAATGGGATAATGAACACCCCAAACGAAGATCGTATACAAAATATATGACCTCTAGAAGTTGACTGTTCAACTAACCACCTTGAGGCTACAAAATTTATGATGATTCATCTCCTAGGGTTAGGTTTAGGTTTTTCTGCTTCTCCAAGGATTTATGATAAAAGGCCCTTTGACCTCTTTTTGTATTGAGCTTATCACAAGTGAGGGTAACCACCACATCTCTTCTTAGAGATACAACTACCACCATTCTGGTTGCTTTTGTTTTACAGTTTGTTATGTTTCATTCATTTAATAGAATCCGAGTTTATTGTATCACTGTGTTTATTTTTATGTATATGTGTATGTGAATATCTATTTATGCTCTTTCATTTCGTTCTCACATAAATTCAGATCAGTGGTATAAGAGTTTTTTGCACTTGTTGTTTCTCAGTGCATGTCTCTGACAAGATTTCAATACCAAGAGTTGGGTCTCGAACTAGTTGATCTTAGGGAAAATACCTCTCATCGTCCCAAGCATCCTCACACAACGAGAGAATAAAAGAGAGATGACAGAGCAGGAGATCCTATTAAATTGTTGCTCGAGGAAGCCCTTGAGTGACAGAGGAATGAGATGATGGATAAGTTCACCCAGGTCCTTTGAAGAACGACAGTGATGGTGGATGCACCTTCATTGAGAAGTTGTTTTGGGGGTACATCTTCCTTCAGTGTACAATTTAACTTTGACATCCTTTTATTTGAAGGAAATATAGATGCAGATGCTTTGGAAAAATGGTTGAGTTTGTTAGAGGGTTACTCCTATGTTAAAAAAAAATTGTTAGTGAAAAGATCACCTTCACACTCCTTAAGTCCCCCCCCCCCCATGTCAAAGGCTAGTGGGACGAGTACTGTGAGAGGCATGCAAGGGT
The DNA here is from genome assembly GCA_001517045.1 of Pseudotsuga menziesii. Taxonomy (NCBI): domain Eukaryota; kingdom Viridiplantae; phylum Streptophyta; class Pinopsida; order Pinales; family Pinaceae; genus Pseudotsuga; species Pseudotsuga menziesii. The sequence continues at coordinate 80,929 of LPNX010269572.1, read as the reverse complement.
TGAATATGAGATATTCAATACATAACCCATTTCAGAATCATTTTTTTATGTTGTTAAAGAGGAATTATACCCTGTCATAAACTATGATGACCAATATACCTAGTGGATGAAATTGCACTAGAAAAGAGACCAAACGACGTCGGAGTATACCAATATTTTCCATACCCTACGCTCAATGTTGGGTATTAGAGACTTTAAATGACACTTGGTTATAAATTACCGCAATGTCATGCACAAGTACATTCAGTTGGAGATGGATTTCCTGAACAGATCCTCACTAGGAGCAGCTTATCGATATGCTGTCAAGAACTTGAAAAAGTTTAAGCAAAACAATAAGTAGGATTCTGGGTTTGCAAATCAGCAGCGGAAGTTGAGAAAAAGTGGCCCTAATTCACAACCCAAAGGATAGAGCAAGGATGGTCAAAGTTTTGACAACCAATCCAAGTCGTAGGAAAATAAAGGTAATGGGAAATCGAAAAGGACACTAACAAGTGTTGTGATTTCCAAGAAATCCCTTGCCACAACACTGATACATGACGCTCAAAACAATCATTGTTAGCTGAGACAAAATTTCCAAATCCAAACTCTCACTCAGAAACTTATGCATAGAAAGAAAGCACTAAGCATATCATTAACGAAGAACCTAGTGGCACCATCACAACCGAAAATATCCAACTAGAAGAGTTACATGACCCAGAGGAAGGGGAGTGCCTCTTCAATTCGCAACTATGGGTGCAGGGGACTATGCTACATTTCATTGTTGACAATGGTAGTCAAAATAACCTCATCTCAATTGAGGTCATCAAAATATTGAAGCTTCTGACAGTTCCACATCCTAAACCCTACAACATTGGTTGGTTGAGACATGGGCTAGACATCCACGCCACTCAATATTTTTGCCTCTCCTATGGCATCAAGCCCTTCAAAGATGAGGTATTGTATGATGTTTCCCTACTTGATGTTTGTGATGTTCTTTTAGGACAACCTTATATGTGGAAGCATCATGTTGTGTATGAGTCTAGAGCTCATAGTGTCATTATTACTTTGTGAAAGAAACCCTATAGGATACCAAAGACACTTTCTACTACTGCAGTGTCTCTTATCACAACGAAGTAGTGTAGGAAGGTAATCTCGTAGATAGGGTAATTGGTAGTCTTCATGGTTCGTTCTGAGGGTGAATGAAATATCATAGAAACATCCACTTCCTCCACACATAAACCCTCTATGTAGTAGAAAAATGTGGATAAGATCATGGAAGCATACAAAGACATCTTCATCGCACTTCTCGAGGTTCTAGTACATTGTTAGGTCAAGCGATCCATTGATTTGATCCCTAGTGTGCCTTTACCTAATGGGAAAGTATACATGCATCCCCTTATGGAGAATGAAGAAATCAAACTCCAGATTCAAGAGTTAATCCAAAAGATGCACATTCAACCCAACTCCTCACCTTGTGGGAGCCCAATTGTCTTGGTACAGAAGAAATATGGGACATGGAGAATTTGTATTGAATAACAAGCTCTATATAAGATCACAGTCTTGAATTAGTATCCCATTCCCCGAATCGATGACCTCCTCGACCACCTCAAGGGGGCCAAGTATTTCATCAAGATTGACATGAATTATGGATATCATCAAGTGTTAATTGAGACAACCAATGTATGGAAGACTGCCTTCGAATCTCGGGAAGGCCTTTTTGAGTGGTTGGTCATGCCTTTCATCTTGAATAATGCTCCAAAAACATTCATGAGGATGATGGATGGATATATACGTCTATTCACCAATTCCTTTATGGTTGTATATCTAGATGATATCCTCATCTACAATAGAACATGGGAAACACATTTACAGATTATACACTAGGTCCTCGACACCCTGCAAAAGCATAAGTTATATTCCAATTGTTACGGAGAAAACTTCCTATGGCTTGGGGTGTACCACAACAGACAGAGAAACCGCAGAATTCAATCCCTTCCCCATATGCAAGAGAAATACAACATCTAACACTAAAGGATATCGAAACATACTTTATTCCGGATGGTTGTAGTAGATCCCCGTTGAGCTTTTTCCAATCCTGTTTACGTTAGAAATTCACTTCTCAACAACAGTAAACAAGGAAAGCATGCTATATGATATAGTGTTAGGCCTACTCTACAATATATAATCAATGATACATAATCAATTAAACACATCCATGGATTCAATATTCATTTAAATGCACCTCATTGGACAGGAAAAGATATTTCTGTTAAATAAATTAGAGATTACATAAGTGACAACCTCTGTCGGCACATTTGTGAACCAGAGAAACTGAGTCCTCCACCACCTCAATCCTCCATCTCTCGATAGCAAGCTCACAAGCAAAGGAAATCTTTGGAAGAACACAAAGTGCTCCAAGGGACAAAGGTATGCAGACTCAAGTATAAGCAAGCTACGACAACAATGGACTATAGTTTTCTTACTCTTCAATTCCCCCTCCTTCAATGTATCCAAAGGGTTCCTTATATAGTGCTTCAATGGGGTAATGGAAGGTCAAATCCGAGTGATCTCGAGGCATATGGAAGGCCAAGAGACAAGTGACTCGGATCCACATCAAGGAAAACTCCAAAAATATTTGGCCTTTTGCACACATCCCGATGTACGCGGGTTTAGGGGTAATATCCGTGTATATACGCGAGAAAGGGATTAAAAGTCACGTACATAAAATAATGGGTGTTTTTAGGGATGATCTTGGAAACATCAAAGGTACAAAAATATTCCATGGGGTCCAAAGAGTCCGCAGAGGGATAGGGAAGGCCATAAAAGTGTGATCAACCACATGTGGTAAAATCAGCTATAACAGATGCCCCCTAATGTGTGAGGTCAGAGGGGTAACATAATGGCCAAAATACATTGTAAATCCATCCCAAAAGTGGAGTGATGAAGAACCAGGTAGAAGAACCAGCCATCCAATAGTATAATACAATAATCAAACTCTGCACATGATTGCAAATACATATAGCATTCTCGGATACATAAGAACAATGGCCATGAATAGGCATGATATAGAAACTGTGACATGTGCAGTCATCGCCACGTACAATATACAATATATCAGAACCTCCATGATGAAGATATACAAAGGACCAAGATCTCCATGAAAGCTGAAGATAAACCATGGATCAAGATCTCCATAATGGCTAAAGATATCTGACATACACTGGAATCAAGTCATGAGAGCTGAAATCTCATGAACACTGGCATGATCAAGGAGGTAGCATATAGGAAATGCCACAAATCTAGAAAGTCTTCTACACAAACCGCTACGAGTACATGTCCTACTATGTGAATAGAGGTGTCGAGGTCGAACATAGTAGTTTATCATCTGATTACTGGTCATTGATGTATACCGTTAACAGACGCAAGATCACCCACCGATAATGAAAATGGGAATCAAGGTGCTAGAGTGCAATCTAACAAGTGCAGATAAATGTGTTGAGGTTGAACAATTGGAAGAATCCATCGATCAGGGGACATTGATGGATTCCCAAAACTGTCGATGGTGAGAGAACATACCACTGATGACTATAAGTCTCAAGGAACTCAAATGACTCTAGACTCCTATCCCAGAATAAATGATCTGAAGCCGATGGGATGGAATCCACTGAAAGGAGGGAATTAAGGCATCCCCCATCAACCACCACAAGGTACTCAGCAATGTTGTATGATGTGGAAGGACTCGAACAAGATATGCATGAAACAGTAATAGTACCGGGAATGGCCGACATGCAAAGTCAAGACAACTGGAGAATGGCCAACTCAGGTTTCAAACTTCCTTCAAACAAGAGCATAAAGGAGAATGGTGACTGAATGTAGGTAGCATAGAATCGATATACAAAATGGGGACATATTTGCGACATAGGAGGCATCAACAGAGGCTCCATAGGGACTGGAAGCTTAACCAGTTGGTGGAGATAAACTCAGAGATACGAGTGCAAATCCTAAAGTCAAACTACTAACCCAACCAACAGATGTGATATACAGTGCTCTGTTCGAAGGCGACACGACTCAACTACTTCCAAAGATAATGTCTTTTCCTATCTGGCTTTTTGGTTTTTTGATTTTTTTTTTTGGACATTTTCAGATATTTTGAAAAGCTTGAAAAATAATAAAAGGGATTTATAGTTATAAATCTAGGAGGAGATGAGTGTGAAGGGGAAAAGAAACTAGTTCCAAGCAGCAGAACATATCTATGCTCAATGCAAGGAGACATGTGTAGGATAACGACACTCAGGTGAAAGTCCACTCCTGGTAAAAAATGGGGAATCAAGCTGCAAAACATATATAAAAAGGCTCTTCTTGGCTAGACATGAGACAAGATTGGGCTACATGGCTGATAATCAAAGTTAAGGAAGCCCACATAAGGCTCAATAAGGCAAGCAAAACTCATTATAATGCAATTAGAACTTGACATATACAAGGGAGTCCCAGGGAAATGACCAGCATAAAGGTCAAGAGGAGTATGAAGCTCTTGCTCAAAGTCATGGCGGTACTAAAAGGGACTCCCAGACCTAAGATAGGACTCACAACATGGGTACCAAATGCAAAAGGGAGATAACTAGGGCACCCATGTATAGGAAATCTCTACCATTCACACAATACCACTTCTAACAGCAGCATGAAGGTTTCATGACATCATGGAATGGGTTTGTACCTAAGGTTAAGATGAAACGGTCATAAGGCCATGAAAAATGCAAGCAGATGTGAAATCCTAACCTATATGCCATTTTAGACATGATACTTATGATAGGCACAAACGAGTTGAAACCTTAGAGAGAGTGTCAAAAAACTAGACCCTACATGACAACCATATTAGTCCAAAACAACCCAAAATAGTCAATAAAGAATCCAAACTATAGGATATAGGGAGGAATGATCATGACAAATGCACCCAAAGGAAACAATGTAGTGAATGATGGGACATAAAAAAGGAAAGTAAGGTGTAGACCCAACGTTTACGCATCCACTACCACCCTCGTGAGGGTGACCACTAGTGTAAATACTGAGAGAAAGGAGTCAACATCCTCCACAAATGGAGTAGAGGGAGGAATGTGACCACTCCCAAATCTATGAGCACGGTAAGGGGTTGTGATGCCCCCAAGTTTGACACCAGGGTCCATACTAGGACCAAGGACGGGTGATATGATACCAGACATGCCGAAAACAAAAGGACCTGAACTCAAGAGAGCATAAATATACTCAAGTAATCACGATCCCAAAGGCCAACTAGTGTGCAAAGAGCACACTCCTAAGAAAATCTATAGCCAAAATACAAGCAAACCAAGGGGAGGATATGTGAGCTCCCGAATGCAGCAGGTATGTCTCACATAGGAGTGGCTCGAAACTCCCATACACTACAAGAGGAGGTATGTAACCAATTATAGTGGCCCTCAGCTTCAACGCATAAAGTGGCTGTGTTGTCCGACCTCTAGTTGGCCAGGACACTCATAGAATAACCTCTGCAAGTACCCCCTGTGATACCTAGGTAAGGAAACTAAGGTCACCTCAATATAACCAATGCTCAGGTGGACAATCACAGGTGAAATCGACCGTATGGGTAGGGTAGCAAAGCCCGAAACTCTCGAAAAATCCCCCAGATACGAATACAATCCTGGAAATATCTCCGGCGCTCATAGAAAGTGACCAGGAGTCATCCCAATCACAATTGTGTGCACTGCCTCGTGCTTAACTCCCGTGTAAGAGGAGAGTTCTGAGAAACACTAATTATATCAAGGATTTCTCTCTCACTTGGACAGACACCTAATTTTTTTGTTTAGTGGTCTTGGAGAATTGACTTACAATGAACTATTCCAAGATCCTAAAACCTAGTCTTGTTGGTGCACCCTAAAAAGAAAAGAGTGTAATTCATTTTATTATGCATTGATTTTAATTGGCTGTAATTACTCAAAGGGAAATGGTCATGCAACTAATCATATGAAGACTCAACAATGAAGTAAAAGTGCACACCTAACAAGTAATTCCAAGTGCAATCTTATAGAATGAAAAACAAGGTATTCCACTACATGATATGTTTAAATATATATTCCTTTCCGAATGCCAATGCAATCCTTCCTACATGAAAGCCTAAACACAACTCTCATCCAAGCAATCCAATGCAAGCACCTCCTCAAATCCATATCTAATATGCAACTAAGAGTTCAACTACTTTGTATTTTTCAATATAAAAGAATGAAAAATGCAATAAAAGTCATCTAAAACTCTCAGTCTCTGTAGCAAGTATAAAACACACACCCAGCAAGACACTGAGACAAAAAAGAGTAATGCACTAATGGAAAAAGAAATGATAAAAGACTAGAACTAATTTCAAAGAAAAATCAATGAAAAAGCGGTCTCTGGTCACAAAATAAGCATCCAATAGGCAACATTAGAACCCAGGAAGACCCAACCACACTCACAACCCACCCATCAACTTCCCACAACATCAAACTCAACCAAAAGGAAGGATGTACGCGACTATTTAAAGAATAGCTGCGTATATGTATGTGACTTTTGGCCAAAAAGATGCATGTATACGTGGATTTTTTCCAAAAGCCTGCATGTATACGTGACTTTTGGCCAAAAATCCGCGTATGTACGTGACTTTTGGCCAAAAACCTGTGTATACAGAGAAGGTAGTGGTAAAAAATAGGCCAAGGGTCAAACCAATAAATGGGGTTGTCAATGGATGAACATACTATAAAATGCAACACAAAAACAAGGAGAAACAAAGAGCAATTCAATAAGATCAAGCACATTGTGCCCCCAACCCCAAACAAAAACAAGGAACATTCCCAGTATGGTCACCAATTCTGTTACGGAGAAAACTTCCTATGGCTTGGGGTGTACCACAACAGACAGAGAAACCATAGAAATCAATCCCTTCCCCATATGCAAGAGAAATACAACATCTAACACTAAAGGATCTCGAAACATACCTTATTCTGGACGGTTGTAGACTAGATCCCCGTTGAGCTTTTTCCAATCTCTCTTGCGTTACCAATTCACTTCTCAACAACAATAAACAAGGCAAGCATGCTATATGATATAGTGCTAGGCCTACTCTAGCATATATAATCAAATGATACATAAGCAATTAAACACATCCATGGATTCAATATTCATTTAAATGCACCTCATTGGATAGGAAAAGATATTTCTATTAAATAAATCAGATAATACATAAGTGACAACCTCTGTCGGCACGTCTGCGAACCGGAGAAGATGAGTCCTCCACCTGGGCCTCCACCACCTCAATCCTCCATCTCTCGATAGAAAGCTCACAAGAAAAGGCAAGCTTGGGAAGAACACAAAGTGCTCCAAGGGACAAAGGGATGCAGACTCAAGTATAAGCAAGCTACGACAACAATTGACTATAGTTTTCTTGCTCTTCAATTCCCCCTCCTTCAATGTATCCAAAGGGTTCCTTATATAGTGCTTCAATGGGGTAATGGAAGGTCAAATCCGAGAAATATTGAGGCATATGGAAGGCCAAGAGACAAGTGACTTGGATCCACATCAAGGAAAATTCCAAAAATATTTGGCCTTTCGCACACATCCCGATGTATGCGGGTTTAGGGGTAATATCTGCGTATATACATGAGAAAGGGATTAAAAGTCGCGTACAACAAATAATGGGTGTTTTTAGGGATGATATTGGAAACATCAAAGGTACAAAAATAGTCCATGGGGTCCAAAGAGTCTGCAGAGGGACAGGGAAGGCCATAAAAGTGTGATCAACAATGTGTGGTAAAATCAGCTATAACACCAATCTAGAGAAGTGCTCATTTGGAAGGGAAAGGGTTTAGTATCTAGGATACATTGTGGATTAACATGGTTTTCATGTAGATCTGACCAACATCCAATCCATCTGCGATTGGAGAACCCTGATGACTTTCATAGAGCTTCGCATCTTCCTAGGGCTTGCAAACATCTATCACAGATTTCTGTTGTGCTTCTATAATATTGCTTGGTCCATTACCCAGGTGACCAAAGGTGGATCTAAGGCCAAGTTCATCTATTCCAAGCCATACCAACACACATTTGAGGATCTGAACTAGCGCTTATGTTCGGTTCCCATCCTTACCTTACCAAATATGCAACAATCATTTGAGATCGAGATAGATGCTTCAAACTATGTCATTGTGCGGTCTTCACTTAACATGGCCATCTAGTGGCATATCATAGTGATAAATTTTCAGATATAGTCCATAAGTACCCCACCTATGACAAGGAAATTTACTTCATTGTCCAAGCCTGCCACCAATGGAAGCATTACATCCTTGGAAAAGAAACAGTCATCCACATTGATCAGAATCCCTTCCAATTCATGCAAACCCAAGGAAATTTTACACAATGACCGCCACTAGAAGTGGTCCACTTACTTGCAACAAGTCCACCTGAACATTAAATATAAGAAGGGAAGCACCAATCGAGTCATTGATTTCCTCAGTCGACCTCCAGTAGAAGCATTAACCACAGTGCTCAACTCTTACATACACAAGACCTCTAGGTGGCCTCAACTATATGAAAATGATATTGAGTTCACTCCCATCCATCAATCCTTGTGTGCATGTACACCAATGTAATACTTTCATCTTCAGGGAGTATTTTTATGCCACATGTCCATCTCTGTGTTCCTTCAACTGAGCATGCAAAGATAATTTTAGAAGTGCATTACAATCGGGTGGCAGGGCACTTTAGCACCGAGACACCACTAAGAAGACAATGGAAATCTTGCAGAAGTATTTTTAGTGACCCAAAATATGAGAAGACGTCGGTCTATATATCAGATCCGACTTTACGTGTTCCATCGCAAAACCAACCATAAAAAAGAAAGGGTTATACACCCCCCTTCCCACTCGGAATGGGCCATGGGAATCCATCTCCATGGATTACATGTCATGAATACCTTCAAATAAGCATGGTAATGACTGCGTGTTTGTGGTTGTGGATGGATTCTCTAAGATGATCATTTGGATAACTTGCAAGAAGATCATCTCTGTCGAAGCCACTGCTAAGCTCTTCTTCAAGCATGTTTGGGTTCATTTTGGGCTGCCATAGGTTATCATTTGATATCGGGACAACAAGTTCATGAGAACTTTTTGGACTACTCTATGGTCATTTATGGATACCAAGCTCACCAAATGGACTTCCTTCCACCCCCATATCGATGGAAAAATAGAGGTAGTCAACCAGATTATTGTGCATATTCTGAGAATGTACAATTCTAAACATCCCCACACATGGGATGAGAGCCTTCATTATGTTCATCATAGCTATATAGATATCTTCATAGCTCTACCAGTCACAACCCTTTTCAGATGTAATTGGGTTTCCAACTGCTGGACACAATATATGTAGCTCTGCCCCTTACACCCACACAAGATGAATCTTCCCATGCTCAAGCTGAGGCTGATAAGGCCACCATATTTGTTGAATGAATCCAACACATATGCCAACATGTCCATGACATTTTGGAAAAGGCCAATACTAAATATAAGAAACAACATGACCAACATCAAGTTCCACACAAGTTCCAAGTTAGGGAAAATGTTTGGTTGCATTTGCAGAAAGAGAGGTTCATAGGACCTCGTTGCAAGATTCATCCACTTCTATATGGGCCATACACCATCACCAAGGAAGTTGGTGACTATTCCTTTGAATTAAGAATTCCTCCATTCCTTGGTCTGCACCTAGTATTCAATGTGGAGCTCGTTCAACCATATTTTGCACCATTGTTGGACACCTTGGAGGTGTCTAAACAATTGACACCTACAGAGCTTAATCTCGACTGCATGGAACATGCAAACATTGACCATATTAGGGAAACATAGGTTAAGGGAACCCACCAATAGAATATACAACTATATTGAGTTGTCAAAGCAGGGCAACTCCTCCACCAAGGAAAGTGGATCACTGGGAGTCAAGTTCAGCAGAAGTTTCACCATTTGATGGGGGCACTCAATGTGATGGAGACCATTTCTTCCTAAGGGGGGGAGGATTGATCCAGATGGATATAAGTGGCCACCCACCTATTCCACTAGCTCATTTTTTTTTTCATTTTGGCAATTTCATTGTAATTTTCTACAGTTTTTTGGGTCCCAAACTTCTGGGGCCATTTTGAGGGCCTAAATGACGTTTTTTTCCGATTCGAGGGACCAATTGGTTGCCAATGACATGCACTTGGACCTAGTTGAAAGTTATAAATCTTGGATATACCTTCGAATGGTCTATTGAGAACCTCAAATGGAGATCATATGCAAAATTTATGACCCTGAGAAGTTAACTATTCAACTAACCACCTTGGGGCCTCAAAATTTATGACGATTCATCTCCTAGGGTTAGATTTAGGGTTTTATGCCTCTCCAAGGACTTATGATAAAATTCCCTTTGGCCTCCTTTTGTATTGAGCTTGTCACGAGTAAGCGTAGCCACCACATCTCTTCTCATAGATACAACTACCACCATTCTAGCTTCTTTTGTTTTACAGTTTGTTCTATTTTATTCATTTAATAGAATCTGAGTTTATTGTATCACTATGCTTATTTCCATATATTTGTGTATGTGTGTGTGTGTGTGTGTGTGTATGCTCTTTCTTTATCGATCAATTTAATACAAGATTTTTTTTCTTTGGAAAAAAAATATATTCTCTTTCATTTCATTCTCATATAAATTTTGATCAATTATATTATTGATATGTGACATAGGGAACTATTTGGGAGGCTTCTCTATCATTTGGAGGTATTTCTAGTTGATTTAGAGCTTGGATCGGTGAATGAGGGTCGAAATGGTGGTTCTAGTTTTGACACTTCTGAGAATTTTGGAGATGTGAGACCCATTCTGTTTCATCTAGAGTGTTCCAGTGGGAAACATTTTTTGTTTCACTCAAAATGGTGTCTAGTTGACCGAGATATTCCCATTTTATCATATCTACTCCATTTTGCATCTCTTCTGGTAGAGGTTTGAACTTATACAATTGTGACTGATTATTTTATGATTTTAAAGTTGTGTAAGAGCCATGTAATTTTTTAATAAGTTTCATTAATGTTCCCATACAATGAATAATAAATATCCAAGTGTTTTCCCCATATGGTGTTCATATTTATGTAACCAATTATTCCATGTACAAATCTTTCTCATATGGTTATGCCATTTACAGTATTGATTGTAAAACATTAATAGAAGTACTTTGTGGCATGTTACTAAGTCATTTATATTTATTTTGATGTAATTGAGTCTTATTTAAGTTTTTTATAAGAGTTATAATCAATTAGGAGGTGTTTGGGTCGAGTTGAAAAACCAATATTCCTATGTGGGGAAATTGAGCTAGTTTCTTACTAGTCTTGAGAGGGTGCCTTTCATACTTCCTTGGAAGTTATTTGGATTATATAAGTGGGTTATTTAGTTTTATTTGAGTCTATTTCAGTCCATTGAGCTGATATTTTGAGAATTTTATTGACTTTGGTAGTGTTTTGGAGGAGTTGTAAACCTTGTGTTTTGTTTGGGCAAATTTGAACTAGTGCTCCTAGTTTTGAATCCAGTGGTTCTTTGGGGTTGATATTTCCAAGTTTGGATCAGGAAAATTACAATGGTGATATATCATTCCTGTTTTGGCACAAAGTGGTTTGACAGTACACATCGTGGGTTGCACCATATTATCCCTATTCCAGTCAATATAATAAATATATTGTTTTTGAAGAAATTGGGAAACAATTCGTCCTCTATTGTAGGCATTGGAATTAATGTGCCTATATATATGATTTGGTACACTACATATTCCACAAAAATGGGAAAAGTGGATAAATGGAGATAGATGGAGTACGAGGGAGATAGAAGGAATACGGGGGAGATAGAAGGAGTAAGGGTTATCTCTCAACCAAAGGTTACATCACACATTGATGTTTAGAAGTAGAATGGATACTTGCTTGTAAAAGGTTCTAGTTAGAACTGTAGGAAAAAATATATATGCGCATACTAAATATCTCCTACAAGAATTGTATGATACATGAATTATAAGTGAATGAAGTTATTAGGATGATAAAAGAACCTGGGAAGGCTCTAAATAGTACACAATACTCTCCATGTTCAACTTGAAGTGCACATGGTGTTGTTAGGTGAGAAAGTAAAATTAGTGATTCTGGTTATAAGAAATATTCTCCAAAACCTACTATAAAAAGATACTAGACTACATGTAAACCCTAAGCTATTGAATAAGTAATATCATGGATTAGCTTGAGGGTGGAGGTAGAACAAATTAAGTTTTTTGAGTATTTTTTTACAATTGGGTGTCATGTGGATCCACCCAATTCAATTTCTTAAAGAATTACACTTTAACTTTCACTTCATTATTGTTAATGAAAGGTCAAACCATTATTCTATTCTACACTATTTTTTATATTTGTTTGATCAATCCCACAACTTGACTGACACCATCGACTAGTTCCTAGTTTCAATTGGCTCCTTGGTTAGATCTCAATTGCATAAAATTAATTGACCCTACATATCAGTCGAACCATCGACTTTGTCGACTCATGCAAACTTCTACATGATTCATTCATCATACATTCCCTACGACATTTGATGAATCAAATGCACGTTAGATGAGATTTTCAACATTCAAAGGGATTTCAGAATATTCCATCAACTTGAAAATGATGTATGTTCATTCTATGCCACATATGGGAAGAAGATTGTCGCTCTCCTCAATCAAATTGCAATTTCTTCTTTGTAACTGAAACGTAGCGAGTAGGCACCCAAGCGTCTCCTATATTTGTATATATTCATGTAAATTGAATATGAAAGGGTTCCTCATTTGTAATTGCACTAAGTTGGGCCTAGAAAGAGAAGGCGCGATTGGTTCCTCATGGCTCCTTCATTCAACTTCCATTCATTTAAATGAGTCTTTTAACTCAGTATGCCTTGAAACAAGTCTAGATTACGAATTTAAGAGATGAATGTCCCACCTATGAATGCTTAGTAAAAATGGATATTTCACCCTTGGTTTTTCTCCGTTATTCATTCATGACTTGCATTTTCATGTGACTGGTTTATTGTCTATTTATTTTAGTGGTTTCTATTTGGTAATTAACTACATTGGTTTCCTTATTTATTCTACTATTGTTTGCTTCTTCCATAACATATCTTGAATCATGTTTAGTCGACTCTACTATCCTTTTGTTGACTCCCTAAGAGACATAAATCATTTTTTATCATAGCATTCTAGTTTGCACTTTGCCTTCTTAAACACTACTTGCATAGTGAGCAAAATTATGCATGTTTAGAAATTCTCTAAGGCCCATTTATTTAACTTGATTATACCTTCAACCTCCAAGTATTTATGTTCTCGAAACCCTAGATCGAATATGGTAGGTTAAACAGAGGATAAAACTCCTTGTAGTGAAACTAAACAACTCATAGAACAAGCACTCACTCAACAATGAACTGAAATGTATGAGAATTTCAATGAGATCCTTGCTTGACTTACTAGTTCATTAGGATCAACTTCATCTAGCAGCTTGATGAGATATGAATTCGACAAGGTTAACCACTTTAAGGTACGAATGAACTTAGACATACCAAATTTGGAAGGAAATATTGATGCAGAGTCTGTAGACAATTTTATACATTAATTAATGTCCTATTTATTTATGAATAAACTTTCTAAGGTTGAGAAAGTCACCATTGCATTTATGAAGATGTCGAATTCTAAACATTGTTGGTGGAAAAATATTTTGACTAAATGAGAAGAAGAAGGTCACCCCATTGACACATGGTCAATTTTTTTTGAACATTCCAGGACAAAATTCTATCCACCCAAGTGCATAGAACAACAATAAAAGAAATGGAAATAATTAAGACAATAATACCATAGCTACTCTTGAATTCCTCTTAGTTCCACATATATCTATGGACTCATAGCTAGTACCCTCTCAAGTAAGAAAGAACATAAGATACTGCCATATCCAAATTTCTTTTTTTTCCCTTTCTTACATCATGTTAGTTGATAGTTCATTCATACCAACAATGCTAAAATCCAATCATATATAATGGGATTTACACATTCTACAACATACAACATTTTTTGATGAGATTCCCGATAGAGTGTTGCTAATCCCATAATATGTCCCAAAGTTAATACAATGATATTTATCCCCAAGCTTAGTAAATCTCCAATTTGGATGTGTGTTCCTGAGATACAATATTCAACAACATATTCATCAACGGTCATTCTTCCACCTCCATGGGATTTGAAATTCAGTACATCTCCTCGACAAGAGAAACCTGCGAGAAAGAAAATGTGTTCATCTTACATTTTTAGAGGTTTCCCATCTAAAATGAATGCATCTGTATCCAAATCCCAATAATTGAGTAAGAGTTGTAGTAACCTCTATTGAGCATGCATATTGACCGTCTCGAAGAATTTTAGTAATACACAGTTTTGAAGCGCTTGCAATCCATGAGGATCCTCTAGCACCTCATTATCGATTGGTTCATGCTCCCTTTCATGCCATTCAATGGCTATTCTACAAAAATTTTCAATTTCAAGAGGTTAAAATTGTATTTTTCTTCACCCACCGCCAAAGGTGTGGTATATAGCATATGGAGTTGCATCCAAACATGGGTTGTCTTAAGATCAGGAGAATTTATGGCCTTTCAAACATGGTCAGTATAAAGGATTTAAGCTATCAAATTTTTAACCAAAATTTAAAAAATCAAAGATAGGAAATATCTCTTACTTAGTCCCGTTCATGTTTGATTTCATCACCAGTATCCTCCACAACCATGATATGAATTTTGAGAATTTGTCCCACTTACAAATCCTATTTTGGGTAAAGACATAACATGGTATGGTAAAATTGTTTTTTTGCTATTCTATATCTGTTTTTACCTACTCTTACTATAGTTTTCAAAAATTTTAGTTATTTGTGAAATTTGATTGGTTTGGGTTGTAGATAGAAGTTTTGTTTCCCATTGTCTATACAAAATGTTATATTGCAAATTTATCTAGTTAATGGCTATGTTTCCACCAAACATTGATAGATATTGTTTTATAAACTAGCATATAGGATACTATGTTTCCTCATTATGCATCTTTGCATTATCCTGCTCAGTTTAACTGCCTTAGGATTTGCTTTGTGAGACCTCATCAATCACATTCTTTTTATCAAATTCTTGTTGTTTTCATGATAGAGCCTTCATTTTCATGGGTACCCTTATTAGATCCTTTAATTTCATTTGGTACCTATGCTGTTATAATTTATTAGGCTTAAGAGGCCCTTTGTAGATCTTCCTGACTTTGTGTTTAAGATTCGTATCTTCTTCCTACTTTTTGCTGGCCATTTTACTATAAGGGAATTCAAAAATATATTTTTTGTTTTATGTTCTAGTTGCATTTGCATATTTCCCACTTATGCTTTTGAGCCTTACATCAGCTTTAGCTTTGTGTTTATTATCCTTTTATGTATTCTCTCAATTGCAAGTGGTGTATTCTTTTCTGGAACTCAGACACCCATATCCGTGTAGGTAACTTTCCCATGAGTGTCCATATCATGCACACACTCTTTGAATTAAGCATAAGTATGGTCCTTGCACATGGAACTACTTTTTCTTTCCCATGACACTTGTTTTGTCCACTATATTTTGGCATTCTTTTATTCTTTTTTTTTTCAGGATCATAAATATGTAAAAGTAAAAAAAAAAAAAAATTCTGAATAAGATAGATGGGAAAGAGTCAGTTCCCACTTATCCTTGGTAGCAATCTTGTCACCCTTGAACATAGCACATTGAATTGAGTTTTTATCTTAGCATATTGGGTTTAGTATGGGTTTTAGGAAGCTGAATTTTTTTTTTCATTTATACTCCACCGCTTAGTTATTATTCTAGTCATTATGGAGAGTCTATTGATGTCTGGCATGCCACAGATTTACGTTTACGTTCATTGTAGAGTCAATGTTGCATTGATTACTTATTGCATCATGTTTTTGTTCAAGGGAAGTTTTTAACCTGTGGTGGGAACTCTTCAAAACTCTTGACTTGTGTATGTCAATCTTCCCATATGTCAAGTAAATTTAAGAATCAATTAGTTCGTCAATGTCCTTTCAAATATTTGTCATTTTTATATTATCTCGTGTTGAATGATGGGGGATTCCTTAATGTCCTCCTTTTGACGTATCTGTTCCTATCGACATCAGACCATTTTTCTTTGGGATATGGATCTAGAGTCTTTTTAATAGCTTGGCACTTGCAGTTATTTGTGGAAAGTTTCGTCGCTATTGATAGTGGGAATACATCAATGTTCTATAATTTCTGGAATCTATACTTGTTCAACCTCATCTCATCTATTCGAACTTGATAGTTTGTACTAGGTACCTTGCTTCTTAGTTGGCTCATATTTATTAACAGTATACATGAATGACCTTGAATCAAACGATGTTTCACTATGTTCTACTTTAGTACATTTATTTGCATGGTGTACACTCGTACCCATAGTGATTTGGTTTAAGTATGTCGGGTCTATTGTAGCATCACCATATTTATGCTATTTACCTGAGTTGCATTGAATTGTGTCATCCCTTATTTACGACATTAATGCTTTTGTAGGATATATTTGTATAGTACTTGTTCACATTTATCCTCCTTTGATTCTAAGACATATATCCACTATGTATCTATTCATTATTATCATCTCTTTTGACATGGATCCACTATGTATATGTTTTTCATGCCTATTATAATTGCTTATAAATACATTGAATCATGGATCCATAGTGTTCTTGATTTAGAAACCATGCTTTTGACACTCCTCAACATGGGTATACCCGCCTCAAGAAGAGAGTAATCTTACTTGTGTTATGTTGTAGGTTCTTCCTATGGTTGGTATTCAATGACTTATACGTAGGGTCAATATGCACTCATTTTTTGATATTTATAATGTATTTAGGTCATTTTTTTTTCCTCTGACCTCACACATTAGGAAGCATCTGTTACAACATATTTTTACACCTTTTCACATGGATGCATATGTTGGCATGATTCATGTTTTTCCCCTACTTTTAGACTACCCTTTTAAGCTAGACTTAATGATTTCCTCTTAAAAAATTAAAAAAAAAAACTATTTTTATAATAGAGACCCACCCTACCTATATATAACCATGTCTATGTGCCCTAGTAGTGTCTATCCCACATCTCCATTTATTTGGACACACAAATAAAACAATTAAAATTTCTGTGATTTGTGTGGCTTCCTTTGGTCCCTAACCTCCTAGTGCCAGTAAATAACTACCCTAACTACTTTAATTGTTTCTCTATAGTACAAAAGTTCCCAAGGGGAAGAAAAATAGGCAGATAAATAATTGATAGTATCATAACTCTAGTATTTTTTTGCTAAAAACCACAAGCACCTTTTCCCAATTCTGCAAGTCATTTCCCCATAGCTAGAAATACCTGTTTCTAATAACTTTTGCTTCATGTCTCTTGTCATAAAGATCCATAGTCTATTTTTTGTACATGTCCTTTAAACAAAGCATTAGTAGATCATGTTGCATCTTTGTGGAACAGGTGGATGAATTCAAGCACCGTTTTCATAACACTACCACAAGAACTACATGTTATATCCATCTTTTTATATGTTTTTAATTTTAAATAATGATCTCTCTTTTTTCATGCAATGTAATGTATTAATTTTATGTTTTTGGTATATGAAACTTAATTCTTTAATTCATTGATTTGTTTACTATGAGTTGATTTATTTATACATTTATAGGCATCTATCTCATTGTTTTTATCTTTCTTGGTACAAGTGATCTAAGGAACTCTTGGAGAAGAGGATTTAAGAAAGGGAATTTTCACCAAATGTTGGATTCCATGTTGATTCTTTATCTTTATTATATATCTATTTATTAGTTTAGAATGTTAGATTGAATTTCCTCTTTGGAATCAAAAGTTATATTTAAAAGTCATCCACTTTGTTATGGTTTCAAACCAAGACCATTAGGATATTTTTCCTTGCACATTATGCCACATGCACCAATTGAAGCTCTTTTTCACTTTATCTACACTTCAAAAACAAAGGTAAAATAGACCAAGCATATCATAGTTACTAGACCTGATTTCAACTTAACTTCAATATGTTCCAAAAACTCGGTGCACAATAAAAGCTTGTTTCCTTCATGTAAGCTCATAAGTTAGTGTTTCATTCAAGGAAACCAACAACTAACAATGGTTCAGTAATAGACCACTTTCAGACAACATTGCCAAAAATAGTTTTATTCTTTAAACATTTGATGCTTAATGGACTTTTTTGTAATCTAGTACCCACATAGTTTAGAACCAATGACCTTACACAAGGAGCACCTTAACAATACACCCATTCACCATCTATTCTACACCCCATAAGATTAATGCTTACTAGACTAATCACCATGCTATTATATTTGAATTCCTCTAATTTTTTTTTTGAATATTCGTCCATGTCATAAAAGCTCTAAATATGTTTTCTATTGAAACAATAAACATTTACTTGGTATCATTTTTTTCACACAGGCTCTCATTTTCTAGATATTCTATAAAACTATATCCCATTGAAATTGTATATATCGTGCTTGTGTATTATTGTGCACAGTTTGAAAAGAGATGATTTGCACTATTGTTCAAAATGAGTACACAAGAGTCTAAACTAGGTAACTTAATTCAACCGATTTCGATAAATCATTTTAATTTATCGCTATTTTATTTCTGTTTTTTTTTCTAATACATAATATAAGTGTTTTCTCATCACTACTTTCAATGGTTATCTTATTGTTTATAATTATTTTTTTGTTTAAGTCATAATAAATATTTTTTCTCAAGGCTCCTTTTAATAAACTAGCATGCATGTATTGTTATCTACAACTTTGACAAAATAATAACATTTTATATTATTCTAATGAAATTAATACTTAATAATTAATTGATTTATTTATTTTCGCTTTTTTATTCTTTGTTGATCAGTTTCTATGTATTCTACATACTTTTTATTTTCTATACTTGCCTTTGTACAATTTTTTGGTTACATATTTTGTTAATTTATGTAATTAATTGTTAATTAGAATACAAGTTCCTAAAGTGAATTGTTCGTTTGATAATTTTTTGTTTCCTCTAGGATCTTTATTCACCTTTACAACTATTTCATCTTCTAAGTTAACTTTGCTTCTTTCTTTTAGACTATTACAATACCATGAAATTGTATGGTAGTTTTTCTTATACTTGTCAATGTTTGTTTTTTGCTTTAGTTTTTATATTGTGCATTTTGTATTGAATTTCATTGTTCCTTCAAAATCATTCATTGATTAAAAAATAAATTTCAATAATTACTTTATGTTTATTTAGTTTTTTAAATTTCTTTCTTTCAATCAAATTAATATAGTTTTTGGTTATTTGAGGTAATCTATTGTTTCTTGTAGCTCTTCTTTTCACAATATTCATATATCATGGATTCTAGTTTTTGGCTATTTAAGATAATCTATTGTTTTTGGTGGCTCTTTTTTATAATATTGATATCTCATGGATTCTGGTTTTTTTTGAAAAAGGTCTTGATAACATATTTCATCAATGTGACTCTTTTTTATAATATTGCTATCTCATGGATTTTAGGTTTTTTTGGAAGGTCTTGATAACATGTTTCATCAAACACATTGGTACTTTTTCCAAAAAAGAAAAACATGTAATAATTATATGCTTGAGGACTAATACATGAAAACTTAGATTTAAATTTCTATATAGGGAAAATAATTGTTTAGATATTATAGTGCATAGTTTCCAAATCAAGAGACAAGTGGAACCATAAAATGAAGTTTAGATAGAATTGGTATTTGTTTTCTAGGCACTCTTGAAATTGATATTTTTATCTAGAGATTCATGCTATTTGTGAATTTATTCTTTCAAGATAAAAAATAATAATTACTGTGAATAATATTTTATTCTAGATTATAATATGCATTATATTCATGTATAAATTTGTTTATGTTAATTAAAATGCCAAAACTAAAAATAGAAAAATGATAAATGGTTCGTTGTATCAAGTACTGATCTCTCTATGTCTTGTTGTGAGTTCAAATGTTAACCATGCCATATACTTATTATCCATTCAAAATCATTTGCGATTGTTTAGTTGTTGACATGTCTCCTACTCAGTATTATGATTCAAAAGTGTAAATGGGTAAAGTGCATTTTGCACTTGTTTGAGAAGAACAAATCTTTCGATGAAAAAAATAGAGTTATTCTTTCAATTTCAATATATATGTAACATGCTTTATTTTTCTGAAGGTATCCATAATACGAAGGGAATAATTTTGTAATCTGGAAACTGCATTCAAATGTATAAGACTATGCTCGACGTTTCGATCTCTCCTTTGAGATCATCTTCAGGAGACTTTGAGAGCCTGAGATGTAATGGCTATGAAAAAACTTCATTATTTTTTCCAGTAGCCTGACATATTTTAGAATTGCCCTTCCGTGGAGGGCTTCAATCTATCTGAAGGTATCCATAATACGCAGGGAATAGTTTTGTAATCTAGAAACTACGTTCAAATGTACAAGAATATGCTCGACATTTCGATCTCTCCTTTGAGATCATCTTCAAGAGACTTTGAGAACCTGAGATGTAATGGCTATGAAAAAACTTCATTAGTTTTTCCCGTAGCCTGACATCTTTCAGAATTGCCCTTCCGTGGACACTACTAGTGTTTCATGAAAACATGATATGAAATCCATTAGCAAAAACAAAGCTTCTTAATAGATATTAGTTTTAATGTTCCTGAATTAAAAGTTTTGGGTTTGCATGCAAAATATACTTGTTTCAAATTCTTTGTTCAAATTTGAGGTCTCTGATTCAAGTTTCTATTTGGATAGACAATAATTGTAGAGGAAATGAAAAGGTTTATCTTTTGTGTTTCCTTTTCAACAACATCAATTGGAATGCGGTTTTGTTTTGTCTAGAGTTTACTTTGCATTCCCATCATACTCCTGGTGTATTGTTTTTATATCCAACATTCAAAGTCTTATTTGGCCTACATTTACTCTATGTTCTCAATGCAATATTGATAGGAGACTGGAGGGTTTTTAATGTTGGCCAGAGGTTTAACGTGTTTTGGTAGTAATTTTTCTTAACGTCAAGTTTCATTCTAGAGTCGAGCACTTTCGTTATCATGTTCACACATGAACATAGTGTTTCTGACGTATTTGAATATAAATCTGATCAGTAGTGTGAAAAAGATAAATGGAACTTGTGCAATCATCCACTAATCATCCCACAATGGAAATTACATTTAAATCATGGAAATATGTTAAATAGTCAAATTTTCTTGGTTACTTTGTTGGGCATTCTCTTTGTACAATTTAGATCCTAGAAAGCACATTTGAGGATCTTAGAAAATAAAGCTATGATAAATTACGCTCTTGTTAGACGATAGTCTAAATGAGGCATGTCTTTGAAATTTTTTCTTTTGAACTCTTAGTTTAATCATTCTTTCAAGTTTAAAATGAAATAGGTATTAACTATAAAGGCAATGAAAAGGTTTAACCTCTTTGTTTTTCATTCAACAATATCAACTGAAATGTGGTTTGACATTCAACTTCATTATAAAGTCAAGCACTTTGGTCATCATGATAACATGAACTCAATGTTTCGAACTTATTTCACAATGAATAATGAATAGTGCCAACTACAAAATAGAGTATGTAGAATCACTCCCCATTAAAACTACTTTAAAATCATAAAAATATGCTAAATACCTATTTACTTTGTTACTCGTTTTGTGTGAGAAACTATACTGTTTTCATACAATATTGCAAGCCAAACATTTCTTTGACAAAAATTCTTCAGAACTCCAATTTTGAATATTCTTCAACACTTGTTTAGCATTTTACAATGATACTACTTGTTGATAGATTACATTTTCTAAGTAATTTTGCATCTTTCTATAGTCACAATTGAACAAACTACCTTTATCAATACTCTCATAAATAGAGAAAGCTCCCATTTTCTCTTTAAATTTAAGATCTATGGTTCATGTTTCTATTCAAGTAGGCATTAATGATAAAGGAAATGCATGAAGGATTTAGAATCCTTATCTCCCATTTAGTGACATAAACTAGAATGTGGTTTTCTTGGCATTTGAGCATCAAGATTTTCTCTATAGTTTGAGGAATTTGCTTATCATGGTGACATGAACACAATGTCTATGATTTATCTGACATGACTTTGATCAATAGTGCCAACTAGAAAAATATAGCTTGTAGATTTAGTGCCCATCACAATTACTTTAAAATCATAACAATATGTTAAATAGTGAAGGTTTCTTAGTTTCTTAGTTACTCGTCTTAGTTGAATAGTTCATATTTTAAGAATCACATTCGATGATATCCAAAAATACTTTCTATAAAAAAATATCTATTCATGTATAAAAGAACACACTATAATGCTTATTATATATGAATGAGTCGTTAAATATGTGTAGTAACAATTGACCCATGTCTATCAAAACAAGAATGATTATTAGTTCTCCCCTAACTACTACTAGCTCATTTGACACAACTGCCTCAACAAAAACCTTCACATGTTAATTTTTCATAATAATATCATGTGTTCCTAGGTAGCAATATGGTTTTTCCTTATATACATGTATATTGGAATGCTCCTCACCTTGGTGCTATTGGATGCACTTGTGACAAGAGAAAGAGCTGTATATCCTAACTCATCACATACTTATAGGCTTTACCACATGGAAATGAACAAATCCTTACTAATAATCGACATTTATGAGTCATTTGACTTGGTGAACTTACATGCTATTCTTCTCTTATTACTATCCATGCTCTTTTTCCATTGTGATGTTCCTTCTCTACACCTCTTAAACCTGTGTTTTTCTATTTTCACCACTGTCACGATGTTTATTAGAGCCTAGTAAGAACTTGTGTGTTGAGTTAAACTGACTTCATTTTTTTCTAGATCTATCTTACAAATAACTATTTGTAGTTGTCATGAAATAAATATAAAGGAACAAATAATGATGTTTACTTTGAACCTTTCGAAAAAATACTTGTAAGTTTCTAATTTCCCATTTTACCTATTTGTTCTCATTCTATAGTGCTTATATTCAATCAGTGCACACTCTCGCTATTTATACACCTATAGTTTTTATAATTATTAGGTGACTCTAATCCAATTTGCATTTACTTCTAGTATTAAAATGAAGACATGAACTTCTACACTTGACCAAATTTCTACGGTACTTCATCACAAGTGATAAAAATACCCAGATTGTATTCATATATAATTTGAAATTAAATGTATATTCAGTGAAGTTATAGTTTGTCTGACACAAACACCAGAATTTGTGTGCATATTTACAACAATTTTTTTGTATTTACTTTGAATAGATCATAATGACCTCAATTTTCCACTCCATTATTGATAAGTGCCTCGTACATAAACCATTTATGTTGATGTAAACATTCAATTTACAGTAAAATGTACAACTAATATTTCATTTTTCAAAGATATATAAATAACCTCTTCTATCAGAGTATCTTTTATTTATGTAATTATTCTAACTTTTGTCAAATAGTCATTTCATAAATTGATCAAAATTTAATTGCACTTTACTTCTTTATATCTAATCGAAAACACTATTTTTCATAATCTTCGAAGTAAGAAATCTAAGGAATTATAATCTCCATCAATAAGTTGTTGTGTTACACTTACTATATAGAATGTCAAAACAATTGAATAAATAAATTATTATAGTCCTGGACAATTTTGGCTTTAGTCAACATGCATACGCATGTTTATGTTACATTAGTCTTTATTCTACCAATTTGTTGCAACATAATAATAATTTTCTTTCCATGTAAATCAAGGTTAAGAATCATGTTTTTTTAATGAACTTTGTATCTATATACCTATTTGCATAGAATATTTCAGTTCTAAACATATTCAACCACCATTGTCAATCGTGCAACTTTATATGCATAGATCAAAAATGTTTTTAAAGGTGATGTGTTTGTTTCATATGGACGGACATATAGCAAAAACGTAAATTATCCAAGAAAAATAGATGTTGTCCATGTTGATTTTATCTACAAACATGAACAACTTACAATAACAGTGAACATAAGCAACAATTTCATACAACAATTTGCTTCTTTATTCATATGTTGTTGGAATGATTATATATGAGAAGGGTGAATAAGTATATTGTATATATTATTATAATTTTAGCATTATAAAAATTTGTACTTCAAAAACTTTTCTGCAAAAATAACAATGGACACACTTGTGCACAAAATATGTAAAAGTAACTTTATATATATATATATATGTATAAGAAAGACAACAATATCAACCTGCAGACATTGACTTGTAAAGATTTCTATTTCCACAAACATTGACATACTTAACTTTAGGCACAAACCTGAACATATATTTACCCCTTTTAGACAAGCTCCAACTCATAGTATTCAGGGGCCAACTTGTTAAAAAGATCTATTATATTTACCAACAACTATTGGAAGAAACCTACAATCCCTAGTAGTGCCTCCTTGATGAATTTTATCAACACCCATTAGAAAAAAACTATAATTCTATTTTAAGTATCAATTGAAAATTATAAATAATGAACTCACTTGAACTGAATGTAAGGCCATTTCTTCAAATACCAAAAAAAACATTAGTATATAAGTGAAGCCATTAAATGACCAATATTTTAGAGGCACTTCTGGTACGTACTTGAAGAACTTTGATGAAATGTGGAATTCTTAATTTTGAGCCCTAAATACCGCTTTCACGTGTGTATATAGATAATATATATTCAAAACAGATCTTAGAACCATATTTGAAGGAGAAATATTTAGGTTAGTTGTAATTCCCTGGGATAAAAATAACAAATCCATGACAATCTAGGACATCAAAGACAATCTTATGAGAACTTATGACAAGAATTAGGTCCTATGAAACCTAATGACAATGTTTGACATGTTGCAAGTCCTAAATTTAGCCAAGGAGGGCACTAAAGGTGAAGGTGGGCCCACATGAGAGTGTAACTCCCCCAAAATCAAGCTAATCCTTTCAAATTCAAATTTGCAAGGTAAATGAAGTTAATATTTCGACAAATAACATTAAAGAAGAGATAAATGGTACCCAAAGTGTCATTCTCTCATAAAAATAACATTAGAGAAGAGTTAAATGGTACCGAAGGTGTCATTCTCTCATAAAAATAACACATTAATATTTATTAAATATTTGTTAGAGAATTCTAGAATGAGGGGGAAAGACTCTATGAATATTTATAAAACAAGTGAAGACACACATGAAGGGGATTTTTGGTCATTTTACATTTTAATTGTTGGAGAGCTTGGCTTGTCCTTTCACTAAGGATGTTCATCCTCCCTGCTATTAAACTAGTTTCATTGGTGAAAGATTCCACCCTAGCTAGTAAAGAGGAGATCATCCTCATCTCTTTATTATGCTTCATGGAAATTGATTGAGAGGAGAAATCACTTTCAAATTTATCTAATAGATTCATTGCAGGTTTTTATGTTCATATATAGTAGTGAGGTCAAATTCATGTTGGTGTGTTAAAGTTCCAGTTAGCAGAAGTGTGGTTTGTTTTTTTTCCCAGGCATTTTGGTGTTGGAGTTGTGGGTTCTTGCTTGAGGAGGGTGCACCATTGGATCCATTTTAACTTGAATAGATCATTCATTTGAATTATTGATCCAGATGGATATAGGCGACCACCCACCTATTCCACTAGCTCAAACCAATTTTTCATTTTGGCAATTTTCTTGTAATTTTGTACTGTTTTTTGGGCCCCAAACTTTTGAGGTCGTTTTGAGGCCCTAGATGACATTTTTTGGCAATTTGTAGGGCCAAATGGTTGCCAACGACATATTAGAAATTGAATTCCATTTAGATATTCAAGCGGATAGTTCTAATAATGTTTGCAGCAAAATAATGGAGAATGAATATACAAACTGAACAAAACAAACCACAGAGGAAACATACAAGTATTGCTCATGAATTTATAGTATCATTCACAATAATAAATCTTGTGTTACAATAGGTTACAAATAGGAAGAATTCGAATGCATTTGGGAGCAATTCGAATCTACCAAGTGGATTTGACTGTATCTAACTGATTCTCTAACTCATGGTCTCTCAATTAATATCGGAGTCCAACATATCAACTCCCAGATGTCCAACAACTCAAACAATTAGTGATAGCTATTTAACTCAGTGCAATTGAGTGTGGTAGGTGGGTAAAGGCGCCTACTCCACATGCATCCATGCATTATCCATGCAATACATGCACTAGCTAACTTATTGTGAACTAAATAAAAGTAACTAGGGGATAACTAATACTAACTAGTACTAACTCCAACTAACTGAAGTAGGTTGGTGCTGGGACTTCCAGTGGCTCCTAAAATGTAGGGATTGGTCTAGGAGGCGCCCAAACTGATGCATGGGCATGCAGTAAGTGGCAGTTAACCTCTAGCAGTGTTCCCCACACTCTATTGATTGGTACATGTGGCCCCATTAGGCCAAGTGGACCCAATTGTACTAGTGGACCCAATTAATTAATTAAGTTTCCTAAGTTAGGAAAAATTAATCTAATAGACAGTATGGTCAAGGGAGGATTAATAATCGTAACACCCCCCTGAATCCTAATTTGGACAACTGTGGGCCTTGGTAACAAGACCATAGGTCACCCAAATACATTCTAAAATAAATAATGCTGCTTAATACAACCGAGGAAATAGGGGAAAACCTCATCGGAACCCCCCCCCCCCCCCCCCTCAAAATAAGCAGAAATACAAATTTTGAAAAAACTTGTGAAATTTTTTGTTGTTATTTGCAGCACTATGGAACAACAGTATCTTGGTTCTTCTGTGCAGGTGAACCCATGAATTCAAACAAAGTGCATATGTCTGGAGGAATCTTCTTCTTTGGAATAAGAACAATGTACTCAACTGAATCAGAAATATAAACAGCTGCACAGTGAAAACTGGACCCATGTAGAGCAGCTGAAATCAACTCATGAGAGAGTAAAAGTTCTTGAGAGTTCAAACCATGTGAGGAAAATCAAAGAACCTGATATATGTCATCCTTGAACAGAAAACCATGAGTGGAAAAATCAGCCCCAAGTGTTAGGAGAAAGTGTCCAGGCAGAAGCAGACTATCTCCAAGTTTTCTAGTTCTCTGAGGAGAGGAGCATGTGATCACATGGATAGGTGGAGAAGCCTTGGGATTGTGGAGAGCGAATGATTGAGATCCATAATATGATATAGCTTCAAAAATAACCAATAATTCACAAAATCTAATATCAGCAACCTCATAAGAGAGAATTAACATTGAATCCTCAATAGTAAAATTTAAGCAGACTTGCGGAGCTTGATTTGTCAGACCAAAATTGACGAAACCAGTTACAAGAAATTCTGAAAGCTCTTGAATATTAAAAATTGAACCACATATTATCATATTATAAAATAATCAGATCCAAATAGATCCATATCAGATTGAAAAATTTGCTCCACCGAGATGGTAGATGCACAATTTTCTCCTTCTTCAAAATTCTGATTTTTGGTGCATGCAATCATGTAGGAATTCACTGGAAGCTCTAGATTAATGAGAGTGAATGGATCACTCTTATAAAATGATATTATTTACAAAATATCAATGGTATTACTTATCTGTACACCAGTAACATCATTATAGATAAGAGAAATCAAATTCCTCTACCGTTTCTGAAACAGTCACCGGTAAACTATGCACAAAATTTAAAGAATTACTGGAGAATTTTTGCAAAGAAAAGAAGGAGTGTTTTTCTTCAAAAATAGAGATTCAAATGTATTATTATGGATCAACCATGTGAGGAGGTGAGATATCAGTTATCTCATACACTTCTGGAGCAATAGGAGAAGGAGTCACTTCAAGGAGACTTTCTTCCATTCGAATTGACTGTAGGGAAAAATATGTTTCTTCTTCATCTTCAACAATTTTATTTTCTATAGGAGAGGGCATGAAATCATCAAGATGGATTTTATCTGAACCTCTCTCAACATCTGGGATTTTAAAGTCATCTCCCATATGAATTCTAGGTCCTCTTGATAGAGGGAAGGTGATAAAGGATTCCTTGGAAGCAACCATGTGGTTGGATGCTCCAGAATCTATCATATAAGCCTTCAACGGAGAGAGGTTTGCATGCATGCATATCTTATCTTCTTCAGTATTCTCTTCATCATCTGACATCACTACCCTTTGTGGAAGGGAAATATTGTTCTGTACACATAGAGCTTTCATCTGGTCAAGGGTCCTCTTCATGCACGAGTCTTCTGGATGAAAACCCCTCATACAGTAGGGACACTTTTTATTTTTCTTCTTAGAGTCAGAGGCTCCTTCGAAAGCTTTTTGATTTTGTTTAGGCTTCGAAACAACTACATTTGGATCCTTATTCTTTGATTTCCCCTTTTCTTGTGCTTTGGAAGAGTCAGAAACTAGGAGAGCTTAATATTTGGATGTCCATATGACTCCCATTCAAATCAACTTGTCTTGCTCCTTGATTAACGACTCGAAAAAAGAATCTAATGAAGGAACCTTCCAATCAGGAAATATTTTTTTCTTGGAATGAAATATGGAAACAAATACAGAATACTTAGGGCCTAGTTTGCTGAGTATGGAAAGGATATTTTTCTCATCCTTTTTCTTTATTTCGCACTGTCTTCATTGAAGTACCAGAGACTTGAATTTAGTAAAGAACTGCTCAATAGTATCGAAACTGATGGGATGTAAAGATACCAACTCATTATCCAGAATGTATCCCCGAAGCTCATATTGTTTGTTAAACAAGCTATCAAGATTCTCCCAGGATTCTCTAGGAGTCCTCAAGCCTTCTAAGTGGAAGAGGAGATCTTTGAATATATAAGTACATAAGTACTCGAATGCTTGATCAAAATGGTTCAAAAACTTGTTTTGTTCTACCGTCTGATGAGGATCGAGCTCCCATCCATGTATGATCATGTGGTAGCCATGCTTGCACAAGGCCAACTACATATGAATCCTACAATCAAGATAATTCAAACTTGTGAGGATCCGTGGTTCAGGATTTTGAGAACTCATAATCGCTCCGGCTGGAAGTACTGCAAAACTTCACACAAGCTACGTAGCACCTGTCAATTTCACTGCAATAACACACTAAAACATATGAAATGTTAGAATCATGATTTTCCTCTTGGCATGAACATGTTTTCAGGGTCTGTCACACCCTCTCCACTGCTCTAAATAAATCCAGAACTAGCAAATCATCATAGGGGACTTCTGTGGAAACCCAGCTGCTTCTTATCTTCAATGAGGAGAAACAAGCATGAAACCTTCATGAGAAGGCTTTGATACCATATTAGAATTTGAATGCCATTTATATCTTCAAGAAGATGGTTCTAATAATGTTTGCAACAAAAGAATGGAGAATGAAGATACAAACTGAACAAAACAAACCACACAGGAAACATACAAGTATTGCTCAGGAATTTATAGTATCATTCACAATAATAAATCTTGTGTTACAATAGGTAACAAATAGGAAGCATTCGAATGCATTAAGGAGAAAGTCGAATCTACCAAGTGGATATCACTGTATTTAACAAAATCTCTAACTCATGGTATCTCCATCAATATCGGAGTCCAAAAGATCAACTCCCAGATGTCCAACAACTCAAACAATCAGTGATAGCTAGTTAACTCAGTGAAATTGAGTGTGGTAGGTGGGAAAAGGTGCCTACTCCACATGCAGCCATGCATTATCCATGCAATACATAAGCTAGCTAAATTATTGTGAACTAACTAAAAGTAACTGGGGGATAACTAATACTAACTAGTACTGACTCCAACTAACTGAAGTAGGTTGGTGCTAGGACTCCTGATGGCTCCTAAAATGTAGGGATTGGTCTAGGAGGTGCCCAAACTGATGCATGCACATGAAATAAGTGGCAGTTAACCTCTATTAGTGTTCCCCACACTCTAGTGACTGGTAAATGTGGTCCCATTAGGCCAAGTGGGCCCATTGTACGAGTGGACCCAATTAATTAATTAAGGTTCCTAAGTTAGGAAAAATTAATCTAATAGACAGTATGGTCAAGAGAGGATTAATAATCCTAACATGACATGCATTTGGCTCTAGTCAAAAGTTGTAAATATCAGATAGACCTTTCCAATGGGCTATTGAGAACCCCAAATGGAGATCGTATACAAAATTTATGACGTTGAGAAGTTGACTATTCAACTAACCACCTTGAGGCCACAAAATTTATGATGATTCATCTCCTAGGGTTAGGTTTAGGGTTTTCTGCCTCGAGGGATTTATGATAAAAGACCCTTTGGATTCCTTTTATATTGAGCTTATCATGAGTGAGGGTAGGTGCCACATCTCTTCTTAGAGATACAACTACCACCATTCTAGTTTCTTTTGGTTTACAGTTTGTTTTGTTTCATTCATTTAATAAAATCTGAGTTCACTATATCAATGTGTTTATTGGCATATATCTTTGTATGTGAATATATATATATATATATATATATATATATGCTCTTTCATTTTGCTCTCACATAAATCTGAATAAGTAGTATTAGAGCTTTTTACACTTGTTGTTTCCTAGTGCATGTCTTTGACGAGATTTGAATATCAAGAGTTGCATCTCGAACTAGTTGAGCTTGGGGAAAATACCTTTCATCATCCCAAGCAGCCTCACATGGTGAGAGAAGAAAAGAGAGATGACAGAGAAGGAGACCTATTAAATTGTTTCTCAAGGAATCCCTTGTGCGATAGAGGAATGAGATGATGGATAAATTCACCCAGAACCTTCAAAGAATGCCAACGATGGTGGATGCACCTTCAACGAGCAGTTGCTTTAGGGGTGTGACTCCCCTCAAGGTACAATTTAACTTTGACATCCACTTATTTGAAGGAAATATATATGCAAATGCTTTGGAAAAATGGTTGATTTTTTTAGAGGGTTACTCCTATGTTCAAAATTTTTCAATAGTGAAAATATCATCTTCACGCTCCTTAAGTCTCTTCGACATGTCAAAGACTAGTGAGACGGGTACTACAAGAGGCATGTGAGGATGAATCTAACATATTCAAGACATAAGCCATTTGGGAATATTTTGTCGATGCCGTCAAATCAGAATTCTACCCTGTTAGAAACTATGATGACCAATATACCTGGTGGATGACATTGCGCTAGAAAAGAGACCAAACGACGTCATAGTATACTAATATATTCCATACCCTATGCTCAAAGTTGGGTATTATAGACTTTGAACGACACTTGGTTATAAAGTACCGCAGTGACCTGCACATGTAAATTCAATTAGAGACGAATTTCTTGGGCATATCCTCACTAGGAGCAGCTTATCTATATGTCATCAGGATCGTGCAAAAGTTTAAGAAAAAAAATAAGCAGTATTTTGGGTCTGCAAATCAGTAGCAGAAGTCGGGAAAAAGTGGCCCTAATTCACAACCCAAAGGATAGAGCAAGGATGGATAAAATCTCGACAACTATTCCAAGCCATAGGTAAAGAAAGGTAATGGGAAATCGAAGAAGGACACTAACAAGTATTGTGAGTTCCATGAAATCCCTTGGAACAACATTGATGAATGCTGGTCAAAATAGTTATTCTTGGCTGAGACAAAATCCCCAAATCCAAACTCGAACTCAAAAATTGATGCATATAAAGAAAGCAATAAGCATATCATTAACGCAGAACCTAGTGGCACCATTGAAACCGTAAAGATCTAACCGGAAGAGTTAGAGGAGCCAAAGGAAGGGTAGTGCCTCTTGAAGCTTCTGACAGTTCCACATATGCGACCCTACAACATTGGTTCACTGATACATGGACGAGACATCCACGCCATTCAATAGTGTCGCCTCTCCTATGGCATCAAGCCCTTCAAATATGAGGTAATGTGCAATGTTTCCCTGCTTTAAGTTTGTGATGTTCTTTTATGATAAACATATATGTGGAAACATCATGTTGTGTATGAGTCTAGAACTCAACGAGTCATTATAAATTTGGGAAAGAAACCTTACAGGATACTAGAGACACTTTCTTAGTTATTGCAATGTCTCTCATTACAACGAAGCAGTGTAGGAAGGTAATCTACCAAACAGGGAAATTCATTCTCTTCATGGTTCATTCTGAGGGTGAAAAAAATATCATAGAAACATATGTTTCCTCCACACATAACCCCTCTACACAGTATAAAAAGGTGGATAAGATCATGGAAGCATACAAAGACATCCTCACCAAACCTATCGAGGTACCAGTACATTGTCAGGTCAATAATTCCATTGATTTGATCCCCGGTGTGCCTTTATGTAATGGGCCAGTATACAAGTATTCCTTCATGGAGAATGAAGAAAACAAATTCCATATTTAAGATTTAATCCACAAGGGGCACATTTGACCCAACTCCTCACCTTGTGGTAGCCCAATTGTATTGGTATTGAAGAAAGATGGGACATGGTGACTCTATATTGACTAACGAGCTCTAAATAAGATCATTGTATTGAATCAGTAGCCCATTCCCCAGATCGACAACCTCCTCAACCAACTCAAGGTGGGAAAATATATTTTCAATATTGACCTAAAGTTTGACTATCATCAAGTGTCAGTTGAGTAGACCAATGTCTGGAAGATTTCCTTCAAATCTTGGGAAGGCCTTTTTGAGTTATTGGTCATGCCTTTCAACTTGACTAATTCTCCAACAACCTTCATGAGGATGATGGATGAAATTCTACGACCATTCACCAATTCCTTTGTGGTCGAATATCTAGATGATATCCTCATCTACGATAGAACATGGGAAAAAAATTTGCAACATATCCACCATGTCCTCGGCACCCCGCAAAAACATAAGTTATATGACAATATAGAGAAGTTATCATTTGGAATGGAAATGGTTTAGTATCTAGGATACATTGTGGATAAACATGGTATTCATGTATATCCTACCAAGATGCAAGGCATTCGTGATTGGGTAACCTGGATGACTTTCATAAAGCTTCGCAGCTTCCTAGGCCTTGCAAAATTCTATCACATATTTATATTGGGCTTCTCTAATATTGCTTGGTCCATTATCTGAGTGACTAAAGGTGGATCTAAGGCCAAGTTCATCTAGTCCAAGCCATAACAACATGCATTTGAGGAGCTGAACTAGCGCTTATTTTTTGCTCCAGTCCTTATCTTACCAAAATTGTAAGAACCCTTTGAGATCAAGACAGATGCTTCGAACTACATCATTGTGAGTTCCTCACTAACCATGGCCATCCAGTGGTATATCATAGTGATAAATTTTTAGATACAATCCATAAGTACCCCACCCATGACGAGGAAATGTACTCCATTGTCCAAGCCTATTGTCCATGGAAGCATTGCATCTTTGGAAAGAAACATTCATCCACATTGATCGCAAGCCCTTCCAGTTCATGCAAACCCGAGGAAAGTTACAAAATGACTGCCACCAAAAGTGCTCCACTTACTTACAAGAATTCCACCTAAACATTAAATACAAGAAGGGAAGCACCAATCGATCCATTGATTTCCTCAATCGACCTCCAGTAGAATCATTAACCAAGGTGCTCAACTATATGAAAATTATCATGATTTTGCTCCCATCTATCAATCCTTGTGTGTAGGTACACAAATGGAAGACATTCACCTTCAGGAAGTATTTTTATGCCACCTTTCCATTTTTTTGTTTGTTCAAGTGATCATGCGAAGATGATTTGGGAAGTGCATTACAGTCGGGTGGTAGGGAACTTTGGAACTGATTATAAAATGGTAGTTTTGGAGAAGTATTTTTACTGGCCCAAACTTTGATAATACATTGACCAATATATCAGATCCTGCACTTTTTGTGCCATTACGAAACCAGCCATATAAAAGTAAGAGTTATACAGCCCGCTTCCCACTATGAATGGGCCATGGGAATCCATCTCCGTAGATTACATGTCAGGACTACCTTCAACTAAGCATGGTAATGAATGTGTGTTTGTGGTCATGGATGGATTCTCTAAGATGGCCATTCTGATAGTTTGCAAGAAGAGCATCTATGTTGAAACCACTACCAAGCTCTTCTTTGAGCATGTTTGGGTTCATTTTGGGTTGCCACAGATTATCATTTCAAACTGGGAAAACAAGTTCCTGAGAACTTTATGGACTACTCTATGGTTATTGATGGATACCAATCTCACCAAATTGACTTCCTTCCACCACCATACCGATGGACAAACATAGGTAGCCAACTGGATTATTGTGCATATTTTGAGAATGTACAATTCTAAACATCCCTGCACATGAGATGAGATCCTTCCTTATGTTCATCATAGCTATATAGAGATCTTCATTGCTCTACTAATCACAACCATTTTCAAGTGTGCTTAAGTTTCCAACCACTGGCTGCAATTGATTTAGATTTTCCCCTTGCATCCACATAGGAGGAATATTCCCATGCTCAAGCTGAGGCTGATAAGGCCACCAGATTTGTTGAATGAATCCAACACATATTCCAACATGTCAATGACGTTTTGGAAATGACCAATACTAATATAAGCAACGACATGACCAACATCGGGTTCCACACAAGTTCCAGGTTGGGGATAAGGTTTGGTTGTATTTGCAGAAAGAGAGGCTCATAGGACCTCATCACAAGCTTTGTCCAATTTGATATGGGACATACACCATCACCAAGGCATTTGGTGAAAATTACTTTGAATTAATCATTCCTCCATTCCTTGGCATGCACCTAGTATTCAATGTGGAGCTCCTTCAACAATATTTTGCACCATTTTTGGACACCTTGGAGGTGGCTGAACAATTGACATCTACAAAACTTAATCTAGACTACATGGAACAAGAAAAAATTGGTCATATTAGAGACACACAAGTTAAGGGAAGCCTCCAACAGAAGATCCAACTATATTGAGTTGTCAAAGCAGGGCAACTCCTCCACCAAGGAAGTGGCTCACTGGGAGTCAAGTTAAGCAGAAGTTTC
The DNA here is from genome assembly GCA_001517045.1 of Pseudotsuga menziesii. NCBI lineage: Eukaryota > Viridiplantae > Streptophyta > Pinopsida > Pinales > Pinaceae > Pseudotsuga > Pseudotsuga menziesii. The sequence goes on along the minus strand of LPNX010269572.1, from coordinate 45,806 downwards.
CCCATTTGATGGGGGAACTCAACGCAATGGAGACTATTTCTTCCCAAGGGGGAGGATTGATCCATATGGATAAAGGTGGTCACCTATCTATTCCACTGGCTCAATTTTTTTTTTCATTTTGGCAATTTTCTTGTAATTTTTTATGTTTTTTTCCATCCCAAACTTTTGGGGCCATTTTGAGGCCCTAAATGACATTTTTTGGAGATTCAAAGGACCGAATGGTTAACAACGACATGCACTTGTCCCTACTTGAAAGTTTTAAAGATCACCTATACCTTCCAATGGGCTATTGAGAACCCCAAATGGAGATCATATGCAAAATTTATGACCCCAAGAAGTTAACTGTTCAACTAACCACCTTGGGGCCACAAACTTTATGACGATTCATTGTAACACCCCGGTTTTGACCCCATTGCATTAGATGTACATGATGTATATATTGTAAATGATCATGGTGTGGAGCTAAAGGCCAAGGCCCCACCATTGATCGGTTATGCTATGTTTTGGATTTAAATTTGTCATCGATTGTATATCGAGGCATGCGGTATACGTCTTAAGTTTATCATCATGTAAATATGCATCCATAATAAAAATGAACCCGACCAGCTACGATCGCGACAACTAAAATGAGAAATGGGGCATGATTTTCACAAGGATAAGGTGTCGGGGGGCGGGGAGGGGATTTGTCAAACCTTGGCCAATGGGGTAGAAAAATCCATGTGTCTTCTTCCCCTGTTTATTCCAACCACTTTCATTAAGAATGGCTGCTGGTGGTTGAGGCAGTTATGGTCTTTGGGAGTGGGGTGGTAGGACTGTCAGTCCTCACCCACACGCACACCCCACCATGGTTGAATTCACTATGGCTGGGAAAAAATGACTATCATCACACATGTAGGGATCCCACCCTTCCCACGACATTGCTGTTACTCATGCCCTCCAAATTTGTGTCCTCGCCATTGTTGCTCACCTTCACGAAGGGAATTATTGTGGTTACTCACGCATAGGTATTTTCCTGGTTTTCCAACTGATGCAGTGAGCTGAGAGCCGTGCTCTTTCATCCACGACTGGCTGTGAAGGGCCATTCACGTTTTTGGCTATCTCACAAACTGGTAGGGTCGTGTAAGTTTTTCCCGTCATTTTAATGTTGGAATTGGAATCGTATTTATTTCCATGGGTCATGGTTTCCATCGTTCTCCTCAAGATTTGTTGTGTGGCTATGGTCTCCCTCACACTGTGATTGTTGTGGTCTTATTACATTTGGGGTCAGGTGCAAGTTGATCTCACGCACAGACTGTTTGGATTCATTTTCCCCTGCTGTGAGTTGTGCTCACTGATAAGCTTCAGGACTGTTGTTTTCCCCATGCTGTGAACCGTGTTGTTTTTATGCCTTGAGGCTACTGCAGACTGTTGAATTCGTTTTACCTGTTTAAGCTGCGATAGTTAAATTAATTACCGGAGTGCAATGGGGTCTTCAGACTGTATTGGGAGCAGGGATGGGGGCTTAGTTTTTCTTGATAAACCTGGTGGCTGGAAACCACACAGACAGAGCTAGAGGGCTAGCTTTCTTCTCCACAACCCCTGAATAGTACTGGAAGGGGATGCAGGGCCTGAGGGACTATGTAGCAGAGAAGGGATTGATTCCTTATGTTGGGTGTGTGTGGGTGTCTTAGAAGCCAGGCTAGTTCTGGTGCAGGTGTTCTTGGCTCTGTATTGAGCTCACCAGCTTAGCAATTAGCCTTTCCCAACTCCTAGATGGCCTAATAAACCCAACTGTGTTGGCTTGGCTGTGTGTTTTGTGTATCCTTGTCTATGTGTAAGCCTGCTTGTTCCCTTATCCCTTGGAGAATCATGCCCAGCTCGAGGGTGGCAGCACTGCTGAGAGATTAAGGAGCACACTGGCCTATGGTTGGGTGGAACGTTGCAGCGACGTAGCTGGTTGCGGAACGAGTTCCTCATAAGATAAGTGATCTTGCATATTTTACTTCTGCAACCATATTACTGTTAATGATATGATGAACATGTTAAAATGAATGCTTGAAGGAATGCACGTTAATTCCATTGTGCAAGACATATAATTGTAGCTGTGAATGTTGAATAATTGCATCTGTGCATGATAATTATTTGTGTGTGCATATTCTAGTTCAAAGTCACGTTTAAGCATTCTGTTTCAGCAATTTTTATGCATGTACATGTTCATGGGTGGTTAGCCCATGTGGTTGAAGCTTGTAGTCGCGTCCTCTTCACCGGTCGGAGGCATGGGGACATGACAGTATGGTATCAGAGCTCATGTTGCAGCATGGGCCTGCATGAGCCATGAAGGATGCAGTGATAGGGGTTGTATTTCATTCTGCCCGGCAGAATGAAGTAAAAGACAAATTTTTATAAGTGCTGAACAGTCGAACGGATTATAGGAACAGACTTCCGCTGTAGCGGAAGAGTTAGCGGTTTCCCGTCCGCCGTTGCGGAAGTCCAAACCGTTAAGTCTTCTGATGGGGAAGAAATCATAGAAATTTCTAAGTGTTGGGCGACCATCGGAGGGATTTAGTTGATGAGCGTACGCCATTGTGGATGGCGAAACAACTACGCATCCGACGGGAAGGTCCTCCGATCGTCGACACGTCAAAAGGTTTAAGGCTCGAAGTTAGTTCACCAATCGAAAGAGTTGGCGAAGTAAACTTCCGCCATTGCGGAAGCCAAAAGCCCTAAGGCTTCCGATGATAAATACCTCCGACACCGCAAGAAAAACTTAAAATTTTTCTAAGAAATCCGCAGCCATCGGAAGGAGTTCGTCTTTGGTGTTCCGCCGTTGTGGAAGTCAAAGTCATTATTTGGCCAATGGGGAACAAGCACCGACGCTGATTTGGTTGTGCCACTGATTGGAAGAAGGTGGGTTTTCCTGCATCGTTGTTGCAAAAGCTAAAACACTAAGGCTTCCGACCAGAAAGGCCGCCGAAGCCAAAAGTCGCTGAAGCCGAAAGTTTAAAATTGTTCTAAGTGCCGATCGGAAGAAGTTAGTATTTGGCGTTTCGCTGTTGCGAAAGCCAAAGCGTTAAGTCTTCCGACGATAAATACTGTTGACGTCGATCGAAAGAAATAATGGTTTGGCATTCCACCATTGCGGAAGCCAAAGACACTAGCTGGCCGATTAGGAAGACAGCCGATGCTGCAAGAAAAGTTAAAAAAAATTGTTTTAAGGGAACAGCCGCCAATCGGAAGAGGAAGTGTTCCGAGAGCCGTCGTTGGGGAAGAGGAAGTGTTTCGAGAGCCACCGTTGCGGAAGAGGAAGTGTTCCAAGAGCCGTCGTTGCGGAAGAGGAAGTGTTTCGAGAGCCGTCGTTGCATAAGAGGAAGTGTTCCGAGAGCCGCCGTTGCGGAAGAAGAAGTGTTCCGAGAGCTGCCGTTGCGAAAGAGGAAGTGTTCCAAGAGCCACTGTTGTGGAAGAGAAAGTGTTCCGAGAGCCACCGTTGCGGAAGAGAAAGTGTTCCAAGAGCTGATTCTGTGGATGGTTAGTGGAAATGAGACCCGATTCTGCGCAAGGAAAATTTGGGTTTTCCATGGGGTTTAACCAACGAATTTTGACTATTTTTCGGTGGAATTTTCAGGGCTGAAAATGAGAAAAGAGGCAGCGATCTTATGCACCACAAGGGGGCAAGCCCCCTTGACCCCCGTCGTCCCCCTCAGATAGATGTTCTTTGATGAAGAAAATTTTGTGTGTTTGGGCAAATTGTTGTTTTATGGTTATTCCAGGAGAAGGTAAGTGATTCTATTTATATCAATGTTAGGTGTCTAACAGTTGTGTTACTAACACGTTTGCAGATTCATAGAGACCTTCAAGAATAGTATTATGGGTAGTGCAGTTTGACAAGTAAGTGGTGGTTCAATTATGAGAACCCATGATGGGTATGATGCTCGGGATTCTTATGAGCGAGCAGAAGATGCCATGGGAGAAAATGTCTGAAATAGAAATGATGACATAGAGTCTAATGGAAGGAGATTCCAAGAGACACCGTCAGATGTTGTAGCTACCATGAGAAGCCTGATCAAAGCCCGGGAAGAGCAGCATCAGTTGAATGCTGCTATGTTGCAGAGTTTGACAGACTTGCAAAGAAAGATAGACTCGGGACGAGGTACCGCAAGACCAGAAGGCAGTAAGAGCAGTACTAGGACAAGGAGAAGGACTTATAGTGGGTCATCTGATTCTGAAGAATCCATTGGGGATTCAAGTTCATCTTCTCATAGAAGAAAAAGAAAGAGACACCATAGGGATTGCTCTCGGGATGAATTTAAAAAGGCAAAACCTCCTACTTTTGATGGTGAGATAAAGATAGGACAAGAGGCTGAAGCTTGGCTTCTTGGGATAAAGAAGTACTTTCAAGTGCATGATTATTCAGGAAACATGAAGGCAAGAGTTGCCATATTCAATCTGAATGGAAGAGCATCCATTTGGTGGGAACACTTCAAGCAGGTAAAGAGGATCAGTGAAAGGAGACTTAAGTGGAAACAGTTCAAGAAGTATTTCAAGCAGAAATACCTCTCTGATAGGTATTATGATGACAAGATTAAGGAATTCCATGAGTTGAGATTGGGACAGCAGACCATGGAAGAGTATGAAAATAAGTTTTTGGAGCTGTTGAGGTATGTCCGGTACATCAGAAATGAAAAAGTGAAGGTCCAACATTTTCTGAGTGGATTACCTTAGTCTTACAAAGATAGAATTGAGTTTTATGAACCTATAAATCTTGAAGAAGCAATAAGAAAAGCTAAGTATTGCTATGAGCAAAGCAAAGGTAAGCCATATTACCATAAGGCATGGAGAGACAAGAAGAATGAGAAGTTTGACCAAAGAAATAAGGGTTTCAAGCCTTCTAATTTCAGGAATCAGTAGAAGCAGCCATCTCAAGCTACGAGTAAGCCAGCTGGAGTGGCAGGAGAAAAGCCTAAGGATCCACAACAGAATAGAGGGCCATTTCAATGTTGGAAATGTGGAGGACCCCACATGCGCAGAAATTATCCACTCGAGAATGAGAGTGCAAGGCCAACTTATAATGTTCAAGAATAAAAAACAGTGGGTCAAGTAGCAAGGGCAGTTCCTAGGATCTACACAGAACTAGAGGACCTCCAGGCAGATCACCAGTCAGCTGTGGTTGAAGTAGCAGGTAAGATTGTTGAGAAATCTGTTTCTGTTTTGATTGACCCTGGTTCTATGCACAGTTACATTACTCCTAGAGTAGTGGAGATTTGTGCTTTTAAGAAAGTAAAGCATAGGAAGTCTTGGTTAGTTCAGCTAGCCACTGGAACTAAGAGAAAGGTCAGTGAAGTGGTTGAGAAATGTCCATTGGTCATGGATGGATTGGCCACGTGTGTAGATCTGAATGTTCTATCGCTTGGTTCCTATGATGTTCTCATTGGAATGGATTGGTTAGAAGCTCATAGGGTGAAGCTTGACTGCTACAATAAGACTTTCGAATGCATGGACGAAGAAGGAAACCTAGTAGTTGTGAAAGGTATTCAAAGGTGATTTCAGTACGGCAGGTTTCAGCAATGCAGTTAAAGAAGTTCTCTAGGAAGGGTTGCCAATTGTATGCAGCTCAGATTTTGGAGGAAAAGAGAGATGAAACTCCTTGGTTGGAGGACTATCAGGTGTTACAGGAATTCAGGGATGTGTTTCCTGATGAGATTCCAGGGCTTCCTCCAAAAAGGGACATTGACTTCACAATTGAACTTGTGCTAGGAGTAGCACCAGTGTCCAAGGCACCCTATAGGATGAGTACACCGGAGATGCTAGAGTTGAAGATGCAATTGCAAGAGCTGTTGGAAAAGAAGTATATCCGCTCGAGTGTGTCTCCTTGGGGAGCACCAGTTTTGTTTGTAAAGAAGAAAGATGGTACACTCAGGTTATGTATTGATTGTAGACAATTGAACAAGGTTACAGTGAAGAATAAATATCCTTTGCCTAGGATTGATGACCTCTTTGATCAAATGAGAGGAGCAAGGGTGTTTTCTAATATTGACTTGAGGTCTGGGTACCATCAGGTGAGAATCAAGGATGAAGACATTCATAAGATAGCCTTTAGGACAAGGTATGGGCATTATGAGTTTGTAGTGTTACCATTTGGTCTCACAAATGCGCTAGCTACATTTATGTTCCTTATGAATAGCGTCTTCAGCAAGTATTTGGACAAGTTTGTTCTTGTTTTCCTTGATGACATTCTTGTTTACTCTAAGAATGAGAAAGAGCATGAAGAGCATTTGAGATTGACATTGAATTTTCTTAGGGAGCATCAGTTGTATGCGAAACTAAGCAAGTGTGAATTCTATAGAGATAGAATTCAGTATTTGGGTCACATTATCTCAGAGGAGGGTATATCTGTGGACCCTGAAAAGATTGAAGCCATTATGAATTGGACTACTCCAAGAAATGTGACAGATGTAAGATCTTTTATGGGACTTGCAAGATACTATAGGAGATTCATTGAGGGATTCTCCAAAGTTGCACACGCCATCACTTCTTTGCAAAAGAAGGGGATGAAGTTCGAATGGAAATCGAGGTGTGAAGAAAGCTTCCAGCAGTTGAAGAATTTTCTCACCAGTGCACCAGTGTTGAAGATTGCCGATCCCGAGAAATATTTTGTGGTGTGTATTGATGCATGCGGACAAGGGCTTGGAGGAGTCCTTATGCAGGACAACCACGTGATATGTTATGAGTCAAGAAAGCTGAAGGAACATGAGAAGAACTATGCCACTCATGATCTAGAGCTTGCAGCCATAGTACATGCTCTCAATATGTGGAGACATTACTTGATGGGCAGGAGATTTGAGCTCAGAAGGGATCATTGTGGACTAAAATATTTGTTTGATCAGCCTACTCTGAATGCTAGGCAAGCAAGATGGCTGGAATTTTTATGTGAGTTTGATTTTGAAATCAAGCACATAAAGGGAAAGGAAAATAAGGTAGCTGATGCACTCAGTAGGAAGGTGCAGGAAATGCATGTGGCATCTCTTAGTATTTTCCAATCAGATTTGAGACAGCAGATTGTTGATCATGCTGCTGGAGATGAACTGTATGAGCAGGTAAAAGACAAATTGCAGCAGCAAAGTCTTGAGAAGAGGTATGAGGGATATAAATAGGAAGAAGATGGACTTCTCACTTATAAAGGCAGAATTTATATTCCGAAGGTAGCATATTTGAGGAGAGTTGTTATGGATGAAATCCATCAAGCTCCATATTCTGGTCACCCAGGATATCAGAAGACAATTGCTACAACTAGAAAGCAGTACTTTTGGCCAGGAATGAAAAAGGACATCGCTGAATACATTTCAAGGTGTATGAAATGTCAACAGGTAAAGGTTGAGCATCAACATCCAGCAGGTTTGTTGCAGCCTTTGCCAGTTCCGGAATGGAAATGGGAAGTTATTTCCATGGATTTTATTACAGGATTGCCGATGACTTGGAGATAACATGATTCCATAATGGTTGTGGTAGACAAGTTGACAAAGGCAGCACATTTTATACCAGTTAAGTCTATGCATCAGACAGATGACATTGCAAACATCTTCATGAAGGAGATATTCAAATTGCATGGATTGCCTAAGGCAATAGTCTCTGACAGGGATGTCAAGTTCACTTCCAACTTTTGGAAGGGGTTGTTTGCAGATTTAGGTACGAAGCTAAACTTCAGCACTGCATACCATCCTCAGACAGATGGGCAGACAGAGAGAGTTAATCAGGTGCTTGAACACATGCTTCGCATGTATGTGATGGACAAACCAACCAAGTGGGAATATTACTTACACTTGGTAGAGTTTGCTTATAAAAATGGGCAGCAAGCATCCTTGGAGATGAGTCCATATGAAGCTTTTTATGGAAGAAGGTGTAGAACACCAGTGACTTGGGATAATCCAGTGAACAGGATTGTGCTTGGGCCAGAATTGCTCAAGGAGATGGAGCAAGAGGTTATAAAAATCAGGCAGAAGCTGAAAGTAGCACAAGACAGATAGAAAAGCTATGTAGATAAGCATAGGGTGAACAGGGAGTTTAGTGTTGGGGATCATGTTTACCTTCGAGTGAGGGCAAGGAAGAGATCCTTGAAGCTTGGAAGTTGTGCCAAGTTGTCACCAAGATATTGTGGGCCATTTGAAGTGCTTGAAAGAATAGGGCTAGTTGCATATAGACTTGCATTGCCTGCTAGCACTAGAGCTCATAATGTTTTTCATGTTTATTTGCTTAAGAGATATGTACCTGATCCTAACCATGTGATAAATTGGGATGTGATTCAGGTGGAACCCGAGGGAGAGTTTCGAATCAAGCCAATGCGCATCCTCGATAGGAAGGTCACCATGCTCCGGAACCGAGCCATAGGGCAGGTAAAGGTGCAACGGGAGCACCACGGACCTGAAGAGTCCACTTGGGAGCTGGAGGATGCCATGCGATTGGCACATCCATTTTTGTTCAATTTTGCGGAACACTAAGGCGATACTAGTGTAGCATTTTGTTCAATTTTGTAAAGCACTGAGGACAGTGCTATTGAAGGGGAAGGGGAATGTAACACCCAGGTTTTGACCCCGTTGCATTAGATGTACATGATGTATATATTGTAAATAATCATGGTGTGGAGCTAAAGGCCAAGGCCCCACCATTAATCGGTTATGCTATGTTTTCAATTTAAATTTGTCACCGATTGTATATCGGGGCATGAAGCATACGTCTTAAGTTTATCATCATGTAAATATGCATCCATAATAAAAATGAACCCGAACAGCTACGATCGCGACAACTAAAATGAGAAATGGGGCATGATTTTCACAAGGATAAGGTGTGGGGGGGGGGGGAATTTGTCAAACCTTGGCCAATGGGGTAGAAAAATCCATGTGTCTTCTTCCCCTTTTTATTCCAACCACTTTCATTAAGAATGGCTACTGGTGGTTGAGGCAGTTATGGTCTTTGGGAGTGGGGTGGCAGGACTGTCAGTCCTCACCCACACGCACACTCCACCATGGTTGAATTCACTATGACTGGGAAAAAATGACTATCATCACACACGCAGGGATCCCACCCTTCCCACGACATTGCTGTTACTCACGCCCTCCAAATTTGCGTCCTCGCCATTGTTGCTCACCTTCATGAAGGGAATTGTTGTGGTTACTCATGCACAGGTATTTTCCTGGTTTTCCAACTAATGCAGCGAGCTGAGAGCCATGCTCTTTCATCCACGACTGGCTATGAAGGGCCATTCACATTTTTGGCTTCCTCACAGACTGGTAGGGTCGTGTAAGTTTTTCCCGCCATTTTAATGTTGGAATTGGAATCATATTTCTTTCCATGGGTCATGGTTGCCGTCGTTCTCCTCAAGATTTGTTGTGTGGCTGTGGTCTCCCTCATGCTGTGATTGTTGTGGTCTTATTACATTTGGGGTCGGGTGCAAGTTGATCTCACGCACAGACTGTTCGGAGTCGTTTTCCCCTACTGTGAGTTGTGCCCACTGATAAGCTTCGAGACTGTTGTTTTCCCCATGCTGTGAACCGTGTTGTTTTTATGCCTTGAGGTTGCTGCAGACTGTTGAATTTGTTTTCCTTCTTTAAGCTGCGATAGTTAAATTAATTGCCGTAGTGCAATGGTTGGTCTTTGGACTGTATTGGGAGCAAGTATGGGGGCTTAGTTTTGCTTAATAAACCTGGTGGCTGGAAACCACACAGACAGAGCTAGAGGGATGGATTTCTTCTCCACAACCCCTGAATAGCACTGGAAGGGGATGCAGGGCCTGAGGGACTGTGTAGCAGAGAAGGGATGGATTCCTTGTGTTGGGTGTGTGTGGGTGTCTTAGAATCCAGGCTAGTTCTGGTGCAGGTGTTCTTGGCTCTGTATTGAGCTCACGAGCTTAGCAATTAGCCTTTTCCAACTCCTGGATGGCCTGATAAACCCAACTGTGTTGGCTTGGCTATGTGTTTTGTGTATCCTTGGCTATGTGTAAGCCTGCTTGTTCCCTTATCCCTTGGAGAATCATGCCCAGCTCGGGGGTGGCAGCGCTGCTGAGAGATTAAGGAGCACACTGGCCTATGGTTGGGTGGAACGTTGCAGCGACATAGCTGGTTGCGGAACGAGTTCCTCATAAGATAAGTGATCTTGCATATTTTACTTCTGCAACCATATTACTGTTAATGATATGATGAACATGTTAAAATGAATTCTTGAAGGAATGCATGTTAATTCCACTGTGCAAGACATATAATTGTAGCTGTGAATGTTGAGTAATTGCATCTGTGCATGATAATTATTTGTGTGTGCATATTCTAGTTCAAAGTCTTGTTTAAGCATTCTATTTTAGCAATTTTTATGCATGTACATGTTCATGGGCGGTTAGCCCATGTGGTTGAAGCTTGTAGTCATGTCCTCTTCGTCGGTCGGAGGCATGGGGACGTGACATTCATCTCCTAGGGTTAGGTTTAGGGTATTCTGCCTCTCCAAGGCTTTATGATAAAAGTCCCTTTGGCCTCCTTTTGTATTGAGCTTGTCACGAGTGAGCATATCCACTGCATATCTTCTTATGGATACAACTACCACCATTATAA
>LPNX010269572.1:0-34068 GCA_001517045.1 Pseudotsuga menziesii | reverse complement strand
CAGGCTAAAAGGCTAGGAATGTCGGTATTGCAACAAAGATTATGAAACTAGGATCTAATGTGGGTGTACGCAGGGCACTCTAAGAGGAAGTGATTTTCATCTTTAATGTTCTTACTCTCGCAAAGGTGGCAGATCCTTTCTACCCATGGTGTTTTAGGGACTGTCCAACAACCAGTTTCACTATGGAGCTCATGCAAGTTCGTTCTTATCTTATCTATGTTAATTTTTTTCTTAGTACTAATTAAAACAGAGAGATACTTTTGATCTTCTAGAGTAGGGTTGATGACCTCCTTATAATATCTTAATTTTCTTTTAGCCTCTAAATCTTTCTCACACCACAATTTTTCTTTAAACTTAGAAGAAATAATATTTTTAATGTTATTAATATTCTGCAAAGCAAAATTTTCATTGATCTCCCAATGATTTAACCAAGACCTGGTATCTTTATACCACCCACGCTTGAGCCTTAAGTGGTTTTGGCTAGAGTTTAAAGCTAGCTTAGGGAGTCTATGGTCTCCCATGTTATTGATTTTGTTCTTGTATAACAAAAGTCTAGTCATAGCTAGGCTCTCAATGGGGGAAAGACCCACTTCTATAAGGAGAATAGGATAGGGTGTATTGTTTTTTATTTTGAGGTTATAAGTTATAAAATGCTTCTGGATTTGCTCCATCTTTCTCTAGGATTCTCTAGAGATGCTGCAACCCCAAACCTCACACCTATACAAGATAACAGGAGTGACTAGAGATTCAAAAAGGAGCTTCTTTTTATCCCATATCATGAGGTTTGTAGCTTTACAGTTATTTTCAAGACCAAATTAAGCTTTCCACCCTTCGTTAATCCTTTTCTTAATGCTATAGTTCCAGTTGAGCTTGTGATGAATATCAATTCCTAGGTACTTGTAAGAAGACACTTCCTCCAAGTTGCTATTGTCATACATAAAATTAGCGTATGTATCATTCTTGGATTTGATAATCATAACTTTTTTTTTGTTAGTGTTAACAGTCATACCCGTGTTAGAGCAGAAATCTTTGGAATAGTCATCATCCTTCTTCTTTATGCTGACGATATTGTCCTTCTGGCAAGGTGTTCTTCTGATCTTGATAAGCAGCTATATATATATATATAAATATATATATCATTTCATTCTCACATAAATTTGGATCAATTATATTATTGATATGTGACATAGGGAACTATTTGGGAGGCTTCTCTATCATTTGGAGGTATTTCTTATTGATTTAGAGCTTGTATCGGTGAAGGATGGCCGAAATGGTGGTTCTGGTTTTGAGATTTATAATAATTTTAGATATGTGAGACCTACTCCATTTCATTTATAGTGTTGTTTCTAGTGGGAAACACTTTTTTCTCCATGAAAAACGGTGTCCAGTTGATCGAGATATGCCCATTTGATCATATCTACTCCATTTTGTATCTCTTCTGGTAGAGGTTCGAACTTGTACAATTGTAACTAAGTATTTTATGAGTTTAAAGTTGTGTAACAGCCATGCAATTTTTTAATAAGTTTAATTAATGTTCCCATATAGTGAATAATAGATATCCAAGTGTTTTCCTCATATGGTGTTCACATTTAGGTAACCATTGATTCCATGTATAAATCTTTCTCATATGGTTATGCGATTTACAATACTGATTGTAAAACCTTAATAGAAGTCCTTTGTGGACTGTTATTGATTCATTTATATTTATTTTGATGTAATTGAGTCTTATTTATGTTTTTAATAAGATTTAGAATCAATTAGGAGGTGTTTTGGTTGAGTTGAAAAAAACAATATTCTTATGTGGGAAAATTGAGCTAGTTTCTTACTAGTTTTGAGAGGGTGCCTTTCTTACTTCCTTGGAAGTTATTTCAAGTCTATAGGTGGGTTATTTAGTTGTATTTGAGTCTATTTGAGTCCATTGAGCTGATATTTTGAGAATTTGATTGACTCTGGTGGTGTTTGGGAAGAGTTGTAAACCCTGTGTTTTGTGTGGAAAATTTGAACTAGTGCTCCTAGTTTTGAATCCAGTGGTTCTTTGGGGTTGATATATTTTAGTTTGGATGAGGAAAATTACAATGGTGATATATCATGCATGTTTTATCACAAAGTGGTTTGATAGTACACATAGCGGGTTGCACCATATTTCCCTATTCTAGTAAACATAATAAAGACATTGTTATTGAAGAAATTGGGAAACAATTCATCCTCTGTTGTAAAGATTGGAATTAATGTGCTTAAATATATGATTTGGTACACTACATATTCCACAAAAATGGGAAAATTGGATAATTGGAGATACATGGAGTATGAGGGAGATAGAATGAGTATGGGGGATATAGAAGGAGTAAGGATTAGCTCTCAACCAAAGATTATGTTACACGTTGATGTTTAGAAACATAATGGTTACTTTGTTGTACAAGGTTCTAGTTAGATTTTTAGGAAAAGAATCTATATTCTCATACTGAAGAGCTCCTAAAAGCACTGTATGATACATGAATTGTCAGTGAAGTAAATTACTAAGATGACAAAAGAACTTGGGAAGGCTATAACTAGTACACAATACTCTCTATGTTCAACTTGAAGTGCACCTGGTGTTGTTAGGTGAGCAAGTAATGTGAGTGGTTCTGTTTATAAGAAATATTCCCCAAAAACTACTATAAAAATCTACTAGACTACATGTAAATCCTAAGTTATTAAATAAGTAATATCATGGATTAGCTTGAGGGTGGATTCTAAGGTAGAACAAATAAAGTTTTCTGAGTATTTTTTACAATTGGGTGGCATGTGGATTTAACCAACTCAATTTCTTAAAGAATTACACTTTAACTTGCACTTCGTTGTTAATGAAAGGTCAAACAAGTATTCTATTCTACACTATTTTTATATATGTTTGATCAATCCCAGGGCTCGTCTGACAACATCGAATAGTGCCTAGTTTCGGCTGACTCCTTGGTTAGATCTTAGTTGCATCAACTTAGTTGACCCTACATTTCAGTAAAACCATTGACTAAGTTGACCCATGTGAACTTCTATAGGATTCGTTCATCATACATGCCCAACGACATTTGATGAATCAAACACATGTAAAATGAGATTTTGAACATTCAAAGGGAATTAGGAATATTCCAATGTGGAAATGAAGTCTGTTAATTCTAGTTGACATATGGGAAGAATATTGTTTCTCTCCTCAGTCAAATTGTAATTTCTTATTTGTAACTAAAACATAGTGAGTAGGCACCCAAGCATCTCCTGTATTTTTATATATTCATGCAAGTCAAATATAAAAGGGTTCCTCATTTGTAATTGCACTAAGTTGGGACCAAAAAGAGAAGGCTTGATTGGTTCCTCATGGCTCCTTCATTTGACTTGCATTCATGTAAATGAGTGTTTTAACTCAGAATGCCTTGAATCAAGTCTAGATTACGAATTTAAGAGACCAATGCCCCACAGATGAATGCTTAGTAAAAATGGATCTTTCACCCTTGGGTTTTCTTTGTTATTCATTCCTCACTTTAATTTCATGTGATTGGTTTATTGTCTATTTCTTTTAGTGGTTTCTATTTGGTAATTAAATTTTTTGGTTTCTACTATTTTTTGCTTCTACCATAACTTATCTTGACTCATGTTTAGTTGACTCCATTATCCTTGTGTTGAATCCCTAAGAGACATAGATAATTTTTATCATAGAATTCTAATCTGCAGTTGGCCTGCTTAAACACTACATACATACTGCGCAAACTTATGCATGTTCATACATTCTCTAAGGCCAATCTATTTGACTTGCTTATACCTTCAACCTCCAAGTATTTATCTTCTCAAAACCCTAGATCAAATATGGTAGGTTAAACAGAGGATGAAACTCCTTGTAGTGAAACTGAACAACTCATAGAACAAGCACTCGCTCGACAATGAACTGAAATGTATGGCATTCCAATGAGATCCTTGCTCGTCTTACTAATTCATTGGGCTCAAATTCATCTAGAAACTTGATGAGATATGAATTCGATGAGGTTAACCTCTTTAAGGTACAAATGAACTTGGACATACCAAATTTGGAAGGAAATATTGATGCAAAGTCTATAGACAATTAGATACATTAATTAGAGTCCTACTTATTTGTGAATAAACTTTATAAGGTTGAGAAAGTCACCAATGCATATCTAAAGATGTTGAATTCTATACATTGGTGGTGGAAAAATATCTTGATTAAATGAGAAGAAGGTCACCCCATCGACACATGGTCAAAATTTGTTGAACATTCCAGGACAAAATTATATCAAGTACATAGAACAACAGGACAAGAAATGGAAATAATTAAGACAATATTATCATAGCTACTATTCAAGTCCTCTTGGTTCCACATATATCTGTGGACTCATAGATAGTACCCTCTCAAAGAAGAAATAACATAAGATACTTCCATATCCAAAGTTCTTTGTTTTCCCTTTCTTAGATCATGTTAGTTGATATTTCATACATACCAACAATGCCGAAATCCAATCATATATAGTGGGATTTACACATTCTACAACTTAAAACATTTTCTGTTGAGATTCCCGATGGAGTGCTGCTAATCCCGTAATCTTTCCCAAATTTAATACAATAATATTTATCCCAAAGCTTAATAAATCCCCAATCTTGATGTGTGATCCCATTTTTTGTGTTCTTGGGATACAATATTCATCAACGGTCATTCTTCCACCTCCACAGAATTTGAAATTCAGTACATCTCCTTGATGAGAGAAACCTGTGAGAAATAAAATGTGTTCAACTTCCATTTTTAGGGGTTTCCCATCTAAAATGAATGCATCTGTATCCAAATCCCAATAATTGAGTAAGAGTTGTAGTAACCTCTATAGAGCATGCATATTTCCCGTCTTGAATAATTTTAGTAATCCACAGTTGCGAAGCGCTTGTAATGCTTCGAAATTTTCTAGTACCTCATTATCGATTGTGTTATATAGTGTAGGAATTTTCATCCAAACATGGGTTGTGTTAAGCTTAGGAGAATTTATGGCCTTTCAAACACGACCGGTATAAAGGGTTTAAGCTATCAAAATTTTAACCAAAATTAAAAAAATAAAGATGAAACTCTAAAGACAGGAAATATCTCTTACTTAGTCCCGTTCATGTCTGATTTCATCACTGGTAGCCTCCACAATCATGAGATGAAGTTTGAAGGTTTGTCCCACATAGAAATTCTATTTTGGGTAAACAAATAACATGGTATGGTAATTTTTTTTTTTTGCTATTCTATATCTCTTTTTACCTACTCTTACTATAGTTTTCAAACTTTTTAGTTATTTGTGAAATTTGATTGGTTGGGGTTATAGATAGAAGTTTTGTTTCTCATTGTCTATACAAAATGTTATATTGCAAATTTCTCTTGTTAATGACTACGTTTCCACCATACATTGATAGATATTGTTTTATAAACTAGCATATAGGATGCTATTTTTTTCTCACTATGCATCTCTGCATTATCCTGCTAAGTTTAAATGCCTTAGGATTTCCTTAGTGAGACCTCATCAATGACATTTTTTTATCAAATTCTTGTTGTTTTCATGATAGAGCTTTCATTTTCATGGGTACCCTAATTAGATCCTTTAATTTCATTTGGTACCTATGCTGCTAATTTATTAGGCTCGAGAGGCCCTTTGTAGATCTTCCTGACTTTGTGTGTAAGATTCGTATATTCTTCCTACTTTTTGTTGGCCATTTTACTATAAGGGAATTCAAAAATATGTTTTTGTGTTATGTTCTAGTTGCATTTGCATATTTACCACTTATGCTTTTGAGCCTGATATTAGCTTTAGCTTTTTGTTGATTAGCCTTTTATGTATTCTCTCTATTGCAAGCCGTGTATTCGTTTTTGCAACTTGACACCCATATCCGTGGAGGTAACATTCCCCTGAGTGTCCATATCCTTCACCAACTCCTTGCATTAAGCATAGGTATGTTCCTTGCACATGTAATTACTTTTTCTTGCGCATGACACTTGTTTTGTACACTATATTTTAGCATTCTTTTATTCTTTTTTTGCAGGATCATAAATATGTAAAAGTCAAAAAAAAATATTCCAAAAAAGAAAAATGGGAAAGAGTCAGTTCTCACTTATCCTTGGTAGCAATCTTGTTGCCCTTGAACATAACACACTAACTTGAGTTTTTATCTTAGCATATTGTGTTTGATATGGATTTTAGGAAGCTGAACTTGTTTTTGCATTTAAAAGTCCATCGAATAGTTATTATTCTAGTAATGATGGAGAGTATGTTGTTGTCTAACATGTCTTATGTTTACGTTTACGTTCATCATAGAGTCTATGGTGCATCAATTACTTATTGCATCATGTTTTTTTGTTCAATGGAAGTTTTTAACCTTTGGCGGCCACTCTTCAAAACTCCTAACTTGTGTATGTCAATCTTCCCATATGTCAAGTACATTTAAGAATCAATTAGTTCATAAATGCCCTTTCAAATATTTGTCCTTTTGTTATTATCTCATGTTGGATGATTGGGGGATTCCTTAATTCCCTCCTTCTAACATACCTGTTCCTATTGACATCAAATCATTTTTCTTTGGGATATGGATCTAAAATATTTTTAGTACCTTGGTACTTGCAGTGATTTGTGGCAAGTTTCGTCGCTATTAACAGTGTGAATACATCAATGTTCTCTAATTTCTAGAATCTATATGTGTTCAACCTCATCTCATCTATTCAGACTTTATAGACTATACTAGGTACCTTGGTTCTTACTTGGCTCATATTTATTAACGGTATACATGAATGAACTTGAATCAAATGATGTTTCACTATGTTCTACTTCAGTACATTTATTTGCATGGTGTACACTTGTACCCATAGTGATTTGGTTTAAAGACCTCGGGTCTATTGTAGCATCACCATATTTATTCTATTTACCCGAGTTGCATTGAATTGCGACATACCTTATTTATGACATTAATAGTTTTGTAGGATCTATTTGTATAGTACTTGTTCACATTTATCCTCCTTTTATTCTGGGACATATATCCACTATGTATTTATTCATGGTTATCATCTCTTCTAACATGGATCCACTATGTATTCATTTTTCATGCGTATGATAATTGCTTATAGATACATTTCATGGATCCATAGTGTACTTTATTTTGCGGACCTGCTTTTGACACTCCTAAGCATGGGTATACCCACCTCAAGAAGAGAGTAATCTTACTTGTGTTCTGTTGTAGGTTTTGGCTATAGTTAGTTTTCAATGACTTATACCTGGGCTCACTATGCACTCATTTTTTGATATTTATAATGTATTTAGGTCATCGTTTTCTCCTTCGACCTCAGACATTAGGAAACATCTATTACAACATATTTTTACACATTTTCACATGGATGCATATGTTGGCCTAATTCATGTTTATCCCCTACTTTTCGACTACCCCTTTAAGCTAGAATTAGCGATTTCCTCTTAAAAATAAAAACTAAAAATTTTATAATAGAGACACACCCTACCTATGTATAGCCATGTCTAATCGCCGAGTAGTGTCTATCCCATGTCTCCCTTTATTTGGACACAAAAATAAAAACAATTAAAATTTGTGTGATTTGTGTGGCTTCCTTTGGTCGCTAACCTCCGAATTCTAGTAAATAACTACCTTAGATACTTTAATTGTTTCCCTAGAGTATAACAGTTCCAAAGGGGAAGAAAAAGAGGGATATAAATGATTGATAACATCATAATTCTAGTATTTTTTTGCTAAAAACCAAAAGCCCCTTTTCCCAACTCTGCAAGTCATTTCCCCATATATATAGAAACCCCTGTTTCTAGTAGCTTTTGCTTCATGTCTCTTTTCATAGAGAGTCATAATCTATTTTCTGGACATGTCCTTTAAATAAAGCATTAGTAGATCATTAGTAGATCATGTTGCATCTTTGTGGAACGAGTGGAGGAATTCAAACACCATTTTCATAACAGTGCCACAACAACCACATGTTTTATCAATCTTTTTATATGTTGTTATTTTAAATAAGGATCTCTCTTTTTCGTCATTTTATTAATTTTATGTTTTTGGTATATGAAACTTAATTGTTCAATACATTAATTTGTTTACTATTAGTTGATTTATTTATACATTTATAGCCATATATCTCATTGTTTGTGTCTTTCTTGGTACAGGTGATCTAAGGAACCCTTGGAGAAGAGGATTTAAGAAAGGGAATATTCACCAAACTTTGGATTCCATGTTGATTCTTTGTCTTTTTTTCTACCTATTTATTAGTTATGAATGTTAGATTGACTTTCCTCTTTAGAATCAAAAGTTGTCTTTAAAAGTCATCCGCTTTGTTATGGTTTCAAACCAATACCATTAGGATATTTTTCCTTGCAACATTATGCAACATGCACCAATTGAAGCTCTTTTTCACTTTATCAACACTTTGACAACAAAGGTAAAATAGACCAAGCATACCACAGTCACTAGAACCAATTTTAACTACAATATGTTCCAAAAAATCGGTGCACAATAAAAACTTGTTTCCTTCATGTAAGCTCATAAGTTAGTGTTTCATTCAAGGAAACCAACAACTAACAATGGCTTAGTAATAGACCACTTTCAGACAACATTGCCAAAAAAATAGTTGTATTCTTTAAACATTTGATGCTTACTTGACTTTTTTGGTAAGCTAGCACCCACGGAGTTTTGAACCAGTGACCTTACACAAAGAGCACCTTAACAGTACACCCATTCATCATCTATTCTACACCCCATGAGATTGATTCTTATTGGGCTAATCACCATGCTATTTGTAACTTAATTCCTCTAAAGATTTTTTTGAATATTTATCCATCTCATAAAAGCTCAAAATATATTTTCTTTTAAAACAATAAAAACAATAAACATTTACTTGATCTATATTGACAATATTTCAATTAGGACACAAACCCTTGCTTAAAATATGTTTTCTATTGAAACAATAAAAATAATAAACATTTACTTGATCAATATTTACAATATTGCAATTAGTGCACAAGCCCTTTCAATTACTATAATTGTTTTCACACAAGTTCTTATTTTCTAAATATTCTATAAAACTATATCCCATTGAAATTATATATATCATGCTTGTGTATTTTTGTATTATTGTGCAGAGTTGCAAAAGAGATGACTTGCACTACTCTTAAAAATGAGTACACAAGAGTCTATATTAGATAACATATTTCAACCTACTTTGATAAATCATTTTAATTTCTTGCTATTTTATTTTTTGTTTTTTTCAAATACATAATAGAACTGTTTTCTCATCACTACATTCAATGAAGCTATTTTTTTTGGTCTAAGTCATAATAAATAATTTTTTCTTATTACATGTCTTAATAAACCATGCTTTAAGCATGGATGTATTGTTATCTACAAATTTGATAAAATAATAACACTATGTTATTCTAATAAAAAAAAATGAAATTAATGTTTAATACAATTTTTTTTTATCTTTTTGCTTTCTTCTCTGTGTTGATCAGTTTCTATGTATTCTACATAATTTTTGTTTCTATTCTTGTCTTTATGCAATTTTTTCTATTTTTAATTAATTGTTAACGAGAGTACAAATTCCTAACGTGAATTGTTCGTTTGCTATTTTTTTTCCTCTAAGATCTTTATTCACCCCTAGCACCTATTTCATCTTCTAAAGGTAATTTTGTCTCTTTTTAGAGGGTCATAGTTCCATGAAACTTTGTTTCCCTCTTTTAGACTCACAGTTCCATGAAACTGAATGGTAGTTTTTCTTATACTTGACAATGTTTGTTCTTTGCTTTAGTTTCTACATTGTGCATTCTGTATAGAATTTCACTGTTCCTTCAAAGTCATTTTATGATTAAAAAATAATAATTTTACATAATAATTTTATGTTTATTTCGTTCTTTTAAATTCTTTCTTTCTTCCAATCAAATTAATATAGTCTTTGGCTATTTGAGATAATCTATTGTTTTTTGTGGCTCTTCTTTTCACAATATTGATATCCAATGGATTATGTTTTTTTTAAGGTCTTGATAACATATTTCATCAAACACATTAGTACTTTTTCAAAAAGATAAAAAGACAAGACATGTAATAATTATATGCTTGATGACTAATACATGAAAACTTAGATTTAAATTGCTCTAAAGGGAAAATAATTGTTTAGATAATATAGTGCATAGTTTCCAAATCAAGACAAGTAGAACCATAAAATGAAGTTTAGAGAGAATTGGTATTTGTTTTCTAGGCACGGTTGAAATTGATGTTTTTTATCAGGAGGTTCATGCTATTTGTGAATTCATTCTTCTAAGATAAAAAAATAATTATTGTGAATAATATTTTATTATAGATTTTAATATGCATTAGATTCATGTATAAGTTTGTTCATGTTCATTGAAATGCCAAAACTAAAAATAGAAAAATGATAAATGGTTTGTCGTATCAAGTAATGATCTCCCCATGTCTTGTTCTAAGTTCAATTGTTAACCATGACATATACTTCTTATCCATTCAAACTTATTTGTGAGTGTTTAGTCATTGGCATGTCTACTACTCAGTATTATGATTCATAGTGTAAATGGGTAAAGTGCATTTTGCACTTGTTTGAGAAGAACAAATATCTCGATGGAAAAAATGACTCTTGAGTTATTTTTTCAAATTTCAATAGATCTGTAACATACTAGTGTCTCATGAAAACATGATAGGAAATCCATTAGAAAAAAACAAAGCTTCTTAATAGATATTACTTTTAAGGTTCCTGAATTAATATTTTTGGGTTTTGATGCAAAATATACTTGTTTCAAATTCTTTTTTCATATTTGAGGTCTCTGATTCAAGTTTCTATTTGGATAGACTTTAATTATAGGGGACATGGAAAGGTTTACCTTCCTTGTCTCATTTTCAACAACATCAACTGGAATGTAGTTTTGTTTTGGATAGCATTTACTTTGGATTCCCATCATACTCCTGGTGTATTGTTGTTATATCCAACATTCAAAGTTTTATTTGGCCTACATTTACTCTATGTTCTCAATGCACTATTGATAGGAGACTGGAGGTTTTTTAATGTTGACCATATTTTTAACGTGTTTTGGTAGTATTTTTTCTTAACATCAAGTTTCATTCTAAAGTCAAGCACTTTGGTCATTGTGGTAACATGAACATAGTGTTTCTAACTTATTTGACAATAATTCTGATCAATAATGCGAACAAGATAAATGGAACTTGTGCAATCATCCACTAATCATCCCACAATGGAAATTACGTTTAAATCATGGCAATATGTTAAATAGTAAAATTTTCTTGGTTACTTTGTTTCTCATTCTCTTTGTACAATTTAGATCCTAGAAAGCACATTTTAGGATATTCGAAAATAAGGATATGATAAATTATTCTCTTGTTAGATGATAGTCTAAATGAGGCATGTCTTTGACAAATTTTCTTTTGAACTCTTAGTTTAAACATTCTTTCAAGTTTAAAATGAAATAGGAATTAATTTTAAAGGAAATGAAAAGGCTTAGCCTCTTTGTTTTTCATTCAACAATATGAATTGAAATGTGGTTTGACATTCAAATTCATTCTAGAGTTAAGCACTTTGGTCACCATGATAACATGAACTCAATGTTTTGAACTTATTTCACAATGACTAATGAATAGTGTGTTAATTTTTCTTAATTGCTTAGATGATATCTTAGAACAATTTTGCACTAGTAGGATCACTGAAATAACAACAAGCATAGAAACACAAGAACAAAAATATTTTTCCTCAAGGAAACTGCAAGGGAGAAAATCCCGCAAAACTTCGTTAGTATAGAACTCAACCAGAGCAGTGTAAAAACCAGACAATTGCTTCTCTCTTCTTTCGGCCCCATTTGTTCTTCTCTCTCTTGCAAACTTGCTTGAGCGAGCATGTACAAATGAAGGGGAGTGCCTCCCTATTTATATTATTTACTTGACTTGACCTAGGACATAACAGGGCCTATTTTTTCTAACTGACAGGGACAACTTGTCTAACAAGACACCAAAAATAACATTTATTATAATGACACTTGGGTACTCTTGACTCAACTTACATCTGGAGGTTTGCATTGATTATTTCAATTACTCTTACATGACCAAACTCATCTCAGGATGGAGGAATACAATCAATACATCTAGAATATATTCTAAAGTTACAATACTTTACTCCCTCTTAACTAGGAAGGTACTCAAGCAACTACTACCATAACTGTACGTATGATTGGTGAGTCCCTATATGTCATAGGAATTTTTGGAACATCATCATAGATATTCATCATTGATATTAGCTCGATCATCTTTTGCAATATCAGTATGTAAATACTGAGTAATATTCTATGTGTATTGGATAATCTTTTGTCACATCAGTATGTGGATACTGAATCATCTTCTACAAAATCAGGGTGTGGATACTGAATCATGTTCTGAGTATATTGGATCATATTCTGCAACATCAGTATGTGAATACTGAATCATCTTTTTCCAACATCAGTGTGTGAATACTGAAACATCATCTGTAACATCAGTATGTAAATACTGAAACATCATCTGCAACATTAGTATGTAAATACTGAAACATCATCTGCAACATTAATATGTAAATACTAAAACATCAATAACATCATCATTAGCATGCTAGTGCTAAAAAAAAATTTCAATAAATGCTAGATCATCATCTACATTACTAGCATAGAGATGCTGGAACATCACCATCATCATCAACATAAAAAACATTGAAACAATCAACATCATCATCAATATAGAAATACTGAAACAGTCTCATCAATAGTCATCACAACAATCATTAGTTTGAGAATAATGAACCTGCTATATTAGTATAGGAATACTGAAACTATCTCAACAATCATCAATATAACAATACTGAAACCACATATTTCCCATTAACTATCTCGGAGCAGTATCACCGTGAGTTCTTTGGTATATCCATCCAGGAATTTTGTCTAACTTACCAACCCTTTAGAGACAACAAGCCCAGTTAGAAAGATGGATCTTCTTGGGGACCAAACAAGCCTTGTATGGCTTACTAACCTTTTTGAGACAAACAATCCTAGCCAGACATACTTATCCCCCTAGGATCAATAGGGCTTATCTAACTTACTAACCCTTTCAGGCCAGCAATCCTATCCAGACTTACCCTAGTCTAGACCGAGCTCCCACCACTGCATCTTTCTTCCATCTACCGTCAATCCCTCTTTCAAGAGAGGTCCTTTCGTAATACACCAAGCTTGTCTCTAAAGTATTCAAAATTTACACGAGACAAAGGATTATTCAACATATCTGCCACTTGTTCCTCTGTAGGAACATACTTAAGCTTTACAGGTCCCTTCTGAACCATATCCTAGATGTAATCATATCTAACTTTGATATGCTTTGTTTTTTCATGAAACATCAGGTTTTCTGTCATCTTGATACAAATATGATTATCACAAAGGATATCAATAACTTATATCTCTGCATCAAATAATCCTACCAACATCTTGTGAATCCATACTGCTTCGCTACAAGTTAAGCATGTTGTAATGTATTCAGCTTCTGTCGTGCTAAATGCAATACTGGTATGCTTTCTATTGAACCATGAGATCACGCCTGATCCAAAAATAAAGCAACATCTTGAAGTTCTCTTTCTATATTTGGAACTTCCTGCCCAATTTGAATCCACAAATCCATGTAATATGATCTCTTCATTTGATGCATATCTGAGACCATAATCTAAATTCCCCTTTAGATACATCATCACATGTTTTGCTCCAACTAGGTGAACATGTTTTGGATTCACCATATATTGACTTAGAGTGTTTACAACAAAACATATATTTGGTCTTGTATTGGTTAAGTACATCAAAGAACCGATAATATGTCCGTATAAGGTGGAATCAACTGCTTTCGAAGTATCATCATTCAATAACTTCAAATTTGTTGTCATCGGAGTAGTCATAGACTTGTAATCTATCATTCCAAATCTCTTTAGGATTTCTACTGCATATTTTCCTTAGTTTAGGAAAATATCATCTAGATATTTCCATACTTCAAGACCTAGAAAATAATGCATCATTCCAAGGTCTCTCATCTCAAATTCTGAAATAAGCTTCTTCTTACATTCATTGATGGGATTATCTTCACTTATCAATAATAGATCATCTACATATAGTAGTAATATCATAAGTCCATCACCTTCAACTTTATAGTAGAGGTTGGAATCTTATTTACTTTTGGTAAATCCTAAGCTCATTAGGAATCCATCGATTCTTCCATACCATGCTCTGGGTGCTTGCTTTAACCCATACAATGCCTTCTTGAATCTACATGCATGAGTTTTCTGATCATTAGTCTTGAAACCTTACGGTTGTTTGATATATAATTATTATTTTATTAAGCCATTAGAAAGGTTTTATTTACATCCATCTGATGTAATTTCCACCTCATACTAGATGGAAAGGAAATGATGCTTCTAATTGACGTATACCTAGCTACTGGTGCAAAGGTCTCCTCATAGTCTATTCCTTCCTTCCAAGAGAATCCACAAGCTACGAATCTTGCCTTGTACTTCTCTATAATACCATCTGTTGAGTTCTTAGTTTTGAAGATCCATTTCGAGGATACCCCTGACTTGTCTTTTGGTCTTGGTACTATTTCCCATACATCATTATTTATAATGGGTTGGTATTCCTTGACCACTGCATCAACCCACTCCTTCTATTTTATTCTTCTTCAAAACATATTGGTTCTTTATCAACGATATCACACATCAAAGCTACATAACTAAGGTATGGCTTTGGCTTCTTCCTTTCTTTGATGGTTCCTTCTGGGGAACCATGTCTTTTTGGTTCTTTGATTACTTCACGAGCCTAGGAAGGTTTTCTATTTCATGAGATCATTTCACTGGTAAATTAAACACGTCTCTAAGGTTTTGTCAAAACATGATCCTCAGGCATATGATTTTCTTCTTCGTTCCTAACTAGTTTAGGACTTTCTACAGATTTGGGAGTTTCATGCTCCTCTTCATCTTCTTTATATTTCTTTGATTTTCTGAAGGTTGTATCTTTGTCAAAGGTAACATCTATGCTTAATTCAAATTAACAATATCCTGGGATATAGATATGATAAGATTTTGATTGCTCACTATATCCTATAAACAATCCCTTCTTTTAATCTTTTCTCCTTGGGAATATGTATGTATACTGGACCACCAAATATATTTAGGTGACTTAATTCATGATTTTCTTTGGTAAACATCTCTTATGGAGTCTTTTTCCCAAGGGCACTGTGAGAGATTCTATTATGTACATATATTGTTGTTTTGGCTGCTTCTTCCCATAGGTACATTGGTAGATCATGATCATGTATCATAGATTTCGTAGGTTCCATGATAGATCTATTTTTTCTTTCTTCCACACCATTTTGTTGTGGATTATAGGAAATGGTGAGCTCCCTCTTAATACCAGCTTCTTTACAATACCCATTGAATTCACTTGATGTGAACTCTCCTCCATTATCTGACCTTAATATCTTGATCTTATTTTCAAAGAGATTTTCTACCAGGTCCTTAAGCTCTTTAAACCTTTCAAACACTTCATCCTTATTTTTCAAGAAGTGTATCCAAGTCTTGCGGTAATAATCATCAATAAAGGAAGAATAGTAAACATACCTGCTTAGTGAAGTGGTTTCCATTGGTTCACATATAGTTGAGTGGATAATATCTAAGATCTCTTTTGCTTTGTTGTCACTATTTGGATGAGGGTTCTTAGTATCCTTTCCTTGTGCACATCCTTTTCACACTCGTTCATGATCTATCTAGATCTCTGGTAAACCAGTCACAACCTTGCTCACAATTGGCAATTCTTTGTAGTGTATATGAGAAAGCCTTCTATGCCATAGCTCACATGGGATTATGGTACTAGTCATTAATGTTGAATCTACACGTCCCTTTAATTTGTAGAGTCCTCCTTATTCAAATACAATTAATATTGCATCATCTATGGTTTTTCATTTTTTCTACATGAGAACTTCTACATCCACAAAAGAAACTCTGAATCCTTTCTTATCTAAGGCTGAGATAGAAAGAAGGGTCTTCTTTAGTTCTAGGACATACAGGAAATCCTTCATCTTCATGGACTTCCCAGAGTCCAAATTATAGGATGATTCTCTCATTCCTTTGATGGTGTATTGGGAATCATCTCCAAGCATTACTTTGTGTGGGGATTCTTTTTGTACAAGACATGAGAGTGAGTCCTTGTAACCTATCATGTGCTTGGAAGCACCACTATCTACGAGCCAGGTTACATTTCCTTGTGTGAGTGAAGAGATCAAGACACATTCTTCACTGGAGTCTTCATCCTTCTTATATTTCTCTTCATCTTCTTGATCATTGTCTTCAGCAACATGGGCCCGAAATCATTTCATCTTTTTCACTTTTTCTGCTTTCATGGGACAATTTATAGCAATGTGTCCCATCTTATGACAAGTGAAGCATTCAAAATTTGAGAAGTCTTTCTTGGACATCTCAAGCACTTGAGTATTTCTAGGAGGATGGTTATAAATCTTTCTCTTGTCCTTGCCTTTGGTATGGACTATTAAGGATTGATCCTCATTTTCATTTAGCTTTTCTTCTCCGGATGCTATTCTTTCTTCATTTTGAACACATTCTTCCCATAACTATTGAAACTTGGTTAGTTTCTTACTTGAACAGATTCCTTAGATAAAGGATTCGCAATCTCTTGGAAGACCATTCAAGGTGGTCATTACAAATTTTTGCTTCTTCAACCATGTCACCAATATCTTCCAATTGTTCCTTGATTTAAGCTACTCTTGTAAAATAATATTGCATGGTCTCTGAATTTTGAGCCCTTATAATTTTGACGTGATTCCTCAAGGTCATCTTTCAATTGATGTTTCTTCCCTCAAATAGGACGAAAAGAGCATCAAACATTTCTTTTGGTGTCTCCCTTAAGGATACTTGAGGGATCAAGTTATCTTTGATGGATTCAGCATGATCCTTTTATCATCGATCATATCCTTCTTATATTTGGACTTATCTTCAACTTCTTCTGGTTCTACAACTTCCTCCTTTATAAATCCATCTAGATCATTTTCCTCTAGAATGAGCATGATGCGATACTTCCATGCTTTGAATTTTTCATCTCCTTCAAGCTTCTCATCTAGATTGGTATTCTTTTGCATCTTAATAGAATGAGAACTTCGAATGGAATAAGGAGTAGTACTCACTTGATGAATAAAACTTATGGCTAAACTTCTTCTAGATGACATAGGGTTTGATGCAGAGACCCTAGCTTTTTAGTTGGGATCATTGGTAGGGACGAGTGATGGAAAATATGCGCCTTCCCAAGGTGAGCTAGACTGTATCTTGTTTTTTCTGAGATTGATGATGGAGTCTCAGGATAACTGAAGCCCTAGTTTTTCCCAGTAGCAGTTTTTGGTCCAAAACTGAAACTTCTTAGAATTCAGTCCTATTTCCACATAAATATGCACCCTTCAGGGGTGAGTTGAGTGAGCCCTCTTTTCTGCTTGATTTGTCAAGGTATTTGTTCGTAATAACAAACCCTAGTTGTGTAGTGTTTCCTTTTAGGGTAGCTCTGATATCATGTTAACTTTTCTTAATTGCTTAGATGATATCTTAAAAAATGATTTCACTAGTAGGATCAATTAAAGAACAACAAGCACACAAACACAAGAACAAAAATATTTTTCCTCGGGGAAACCACAAGGGAGAAAACCCCTGCAAAAATTCCTCAGTAGAGAACTCAACCAGAGCAGTGTAAAACCCATACAACTACTTCTCTCTTCTTTCTAGCGCTCTTGTTATTCTCTCTCTTGCAAACTTGATTGAGTGAGTGTGTAAAAATGAAGGGGAGTACCTCCCTATTTATATTCTTTATTTGACTTGACCTAGGACCTAATAGGGATGACTTGTCTAGCAATACACCAAAAATAAAATTTATTATAATGGCACTTGGGTACTATTGATTCAACTTACATGTAGAGGTTTACATTGATTCTTTCAATGACTCTTACATGACCAAACTCATCTCCTGATCGAGGAATACAATCAATACATCTGGAATGTATTTCGAAGTTACAATACTTTAACATAGTTCCAACTACAAAAATAGAGCGTGTAGAATCACTCCCCGTTAAAACTACTTTAAAATCATAGAAATATGTTAAATATCAACGATTTCTTAGTTACTTTGTTACTTTCTTTTGTTTGAGCAACTATACTGATTTCATACAATATTGCAAAGCAAGCATTTCTTTGACAATACTTCTATAGAACTCCAATTTTGAATATTCTTCAACACTTATTTAGCATTTTGCATATACTACTTGTTGATAGATTACACTTTCTAAGTAATTTGCATCTTTCTATGGTCACAATTGAACAAATTTCCTTTATCAGTATCATAAATAGAAAAAGCTCGCATTTTCTCTTTAAATTTAAGATCCGTGGTTCATGTTTCTATTCAAGTAGGCATTAACGATAAAGGAAATGCATGAAAGTTTTAGCATCATTGTCTCTCATTTAGCAACATAAACTAGAATGTGGTTTTTTGGGCATCTAATCATCAATATTTTCTCTATAGTTTGAGGACTTTGCTCACCATGGTGACATGAACACAATGTTTTTGATTTATTTGACATGACTTTGATCAGTAGTGCCAACTAGAAAAATATACCTTGTAGATTTAGTGCCCATCACAATTACTTTAAAATCATATAAATATGTTAAATAGTGAAGGTTTCTTAGTTACTTAGTTACTCTTCTTCGTTGAGTAGTTCATATTTTAAGAAGCACATTCGATGATATCGAAAAAAACTTTCTATAAAAAAATATCTATTCATGTATAAAAGAACATGCAGTAATGCTTATTATGTATGGGTGAGTCGTTAAATATATGTAGTTGTCTCACTAGGCGACAATTGGCCCATGTCTATCAAAACAAGAATGATGTTTAGTTCTCTCCTAACTACTACTAGCTCATTTGACACAACTTCCTCAACAAAAACCTTCACATGTTAATTTTTCATAGCAGTATCATGTGTTCCTAGGTAGCAATATGGTTTTTCCTTATATACATGTATATTGGAATGTTTCTCACCTCAGTGATATTGGATGCACTTGTGACAAGAGAAATAGGTATATATCCTGCCTCATCACATACTTATAAGCTTTACCACATATCAATGAACAAATTCTTACTAATAATCGACATTTATGAGTCATTTGACTTGGTGAACTCACATGCTACTCCTCTTATTACTATCCATGCTATTTTTCTAGTGTGATCTTCCTTCTCTACACCTCTTAGAACGTTTGTTTTTTTCCATCATTGTCACGATGTTTATTAGAGCCTAGTAAGAACTTGTGTGTTGAGTTATATTGGCTTCATTTTTTTTCAGATCTATCTTACGAATAACTATTTGTAGTTGTCATGAAATAAATATAAAGAAACAAATAATGATGTTTACTTTGAACCTTTTGAAAAATGCTTATGAGTTTCTAATTTCACATTTTATAGAACTTATATTCAATCAGTGCACACTCATTGTTTATACACCTATAGTTAAATTATAATTATTAGGTGACTCTAATACAATTTGCATTTACTTCTAGTGTTAAAATGAAGACATGGAATTCTACAGTTAACCTAATTGCTACGGTACTTCATCACAAGTGACAAAAAAAACTGAGATTGTATTCATATAATTCAACTAATTGTATATTCAATGAAATTATATTTTGTTTGACGCAAACACCAAAATTTGTGTGCATATTTACAACATTCATTTTTTGTATTTTACTTTGAATGGATCATAATGACCTTAGTTTTCCAATCCATCATTGATGAGTGCCCTATACATAAATCATTTATGTTGATGTAAACATTCAATTTACAGTAAAATGTACAACTACTACTTATTTTTTAACAAATATATTAATAACCTCTTCTACTAGAATATCTTTTATTTATGTAATTATTCCAACTTTTGTCAAATATCCATTTCATGAATGGATAGAAAATTAATAGTACCTGACTTCTTTATATCTGATCGAAAACACTATTTTTCATAATCTTCACAGTAAGAAAGCTAAGGAATTATAATCTCCATCAATAAGTTGTTGTTGTGTTACACTTACTATATAGAATCTCAAAACAATTGAATAAATAAATTATTATATAAATTATTATAGTCGTTAACAATTTTGGTTTTTAGTCAACATGCATATCATGTTTATGTTACATTAGTGTTTATTCTACCCATTTGTTGTAACATAATAATAGTTTTCTTTTCATGTAAATTAAAGTTAAGAATTATTGTTTTTTATGAATTTTGTATCTATATATACCAATTTGTATTGAATATTTCAATTCTAAACAAATCCAAAAAACATTGTCAATTGTGCAACTTTACATGCACAAACCAAGAAATGTTTTTGAAGGTGATGTGTTTGTTTCATATGGAACAACATATAGCAAAAACGTAAATTATCCAAGAAAATAGATCTTATCCATGCTAATTTTGTCTACAAACATGGACAACTTACAATAACAGTGAACATAAGCAACAATTTGCTTCTTTATTCACACGTTGTTGGAATTATTATATACTGAGAGAGGGGTGAATCAATATTTTGCACAAATTATTACAATTTTAGCACTTAATCAAAATTTGTACTTCAAAAACTTTTCTGCAGAAATAAAAATGGACACAGCTATGCACAAAATATGTAAAAGTAACTTTGTATATCTATATATTTATACGTATAAGAAAGATTACATAAGTGGAAGACAACAATATTCAATTGTGAGAACCAACTCACTTAGGTTCCAACCTGATTTGCAAGTACCAACCTGTTGATTATAGACATTGAATTGTAAATACTTCTATCTCCACAAGCACCGACTTACTCAACTTTAGGCACCAGTATGAATAGATATTTGTCCCTTTTGCGTAATATCCAACTCATATATACAGGAACCAACTTGTTAAAGACTAAGATCTCTGTTTCTTCAGCTATGATTGAATGTGAGAACCAACTCCCTATTATATTTACCAGCAACGATTGGAAGGAGGATACAACCCCTTGATTGTTTTACCAACTCCAACTGAAAGCAAAATATGAATCCCTGATTGTTTTACCAACACCAACTGGAAGGAAGCTATGACTCCCTTTCCTTGCCCCTTCTTGCCCCCTTGATTAGTTTTACCAGCACCAACTGGAAAGGAAGCTACAAATCCCTTTCCTTACCCCTTCCTGCCTCCCTAATAAGAAAGTGTTTGTGTATCAAAACTGAAAAATGCAATTATCTTATCTACGATGTGTGACTTTATGATCTACGATTGTTGTAGCTTCCTTGATATATGTCTTAGCTTTTTGTTATCTGCATCAACCTGTGATCTATGACAGTAAATACTTTTGCAACTTGCAATTTTGGACTTATGTGATTCTGCAACACTTTGTCACTTCTATAATTTTTTGATCTACGTCATTTACTAAGTAAAACCTTCACACATTCTAATTCTGGGTATCCTTCTAATTTGCACACTTCCTGTTGTTCATCTTCTTCATATCTACACAATTCGAATGTGTTGTATAAACAAACTTCTTCTGCAATCAACGATCCATTGTTAATCTAGATAATTAGAAGCTTTCCCAAACATAGTATATTCTTCAAGTTTAAACTCCAAGCTTCTAAAACGCTTCCATCTCTTGATTATTTATACTCTTTTTAGTTCAAGAGATGTGTCAGCAAGTTGAAATTCCTTTTATTTGATGACGCCCCAACTTGCTTGCTTCTTGATCAAGTTAACCACCATTTTTATATTGTGTCGATGTGCATCCTTTTTTAATTCAACCTTGTTGGGTTTTGTATACTAATGCCCATTGACTTGGTGGTATTTGTGCACACAAGTCCCATTCCTTGGTGGGATTTGCGCACTTCCTGACCTTCCACATTTCTTCTCTATGTATTTATTCAAATTGGCTTTGTACATAGAGAGTGTTTTCTTGATGGAATTATTTTTTACTCCAATTTATTCATCTCATATGTTTGATATTAGTCTCATTTTCTTTCTTAACTTGACATTTTATCTTCTGACATCAAACCTATAACCAACTTGTTGATTTATTCTTTGACATTAATGACAACACAAAGGTTCAACAATGTTCATCCTTTGACATCAATGACAACACAATTGTTCAACAATCTCCCCCCTTGGAATTGATGTCAACACCAATTTACAACGAGCTCTCCCTGAAAATGATCTCTTCTTCTATGCATAAAAATGCTCCCCCTATGTTCATGCCTTTTTAACCTTGTTCTGTTCTTTTGCATAGATCCTTATTCAGTTCCAATTCTTCTCTTTCTTCTATTCTCCTTCTATTCTTATTTTATTCTCCCCCTTTGACATCAATGACAAAGGGATGTATTTGGAAATAAACTCCCCTTGGAGTCATGCTTCATATTGTTAATGCCAAATTTACTGTAATTTTGTAGATGCTCCATTTCTACGTCTAATTTCACTGCAACCTGCTATTTACACATGTTACCTTTATTTATATTCATATCATTGAATTTTGATATTGACTGGGTATTAATTAATGTGATCTGTGTATAATCTCATCATGCAATTTCACACATGGTTTCATCTATCAGCTTGCTTGGAAATGAGATGATATGATCATTAGCTCATGTGGATTTTGATGTGTCACTTTCATATTCAAACCTTTTGGGAAACATTATTTTGTTCGCATAGCTCAATGAATTCAATTTCCACTTTTTCTCCTTTTTCCAAAAATAATAACTCATGCAATTAATTTTTGACATTTCCATAACCATTTCGAATCACACGATCATGAAATCCATTAAATTCAATGTCTCTTCAATTTAATTTCGAGTTTATGGAAACCCACCTTCCAATTCTATAAGTGAACTGTTTAATGCCTAATTCATCACCTTGGTTCATTCTTTGTCAATCTTGTTCTGGTTTTTGCGGCTTTGAGTTCTTCTTCTTCAATCATCATGTCTTCTTACTTTTAGAGATTCAATAGCTAAATTGACATCCTTCATTCATCAATTTAGTTGCAATAGACATAGTTTGGAAGGATGTGAGTAGACATGAGAGTTTGGCAGTCTCAGATTAAAGAGTATGAGTTCATGCATCGGTACCAATAGTCGCAGGTCAATCAAAGTGATACAAATAAGACGTTTGTTGTCGCCTTTCACACACCTAGGGGTTAAGTGGAACAAAAAATATTCAAGCTTCTAGTTGTGTCCTTGGGGGAAAGTCTCGAGTCAAGTACTGTCACTTGATATTGACTCCTCCATTTAGGCAAAACTCCCAATGAAGACAAGGGGGTGGTCCCTAAGAAAGAGTTTAACTAAGGATCTTGTGTTTTAGTTGTTAATGATGGAAGTAAGTTTTTTAGGATTTTTTGGAGTAAAATACTGAAACAAGATTGTTTGCAAATTTAAAAAACAATTTCACCAGCATAACATCAACACATAAGAAAAATTGAAATATTGTGAATTAGATCAATGCCAATGGAATCAAAGTAAAGAAATAATGTTGTTTAAAATCAAATGTTTTGCAATGTGTCTTGGTCAGTTTTCATTATTAAAATATGAATTAATTTGTGGGTAGGGTTCTTGATATACTGAAAGTACTGAGAATATGTTTGGAAGATGACTAAAGTGGTTCCTCACTTTGAAATGTGGGCTGCATTAGAGTCTCTGAGACGTGTCCAACACAACACCAACAAGGATGTATCCTGATAGTATCTCGAGGTCGATATTTAGTAGTTCTCCCTTCCTTTGAAGAAATTTTCCACGATTATCAAATATCGTACGCTAGATATTCGTAATATTTTTTTGAGAGTTGATTTTATTAATGGATTATTAGATTAATGTGTGGAATTTAGAAAGTGTCACAAATCGCTTTTGATTTCCCAACGACCAGGTAAATCCCACAGAGGGAAAGATCATACACGAATTTTATGAAAAAATGTTTTTCCCAATTTGATAAAGAAATTATATTTGTAAAGAAATGATAAATTAAGACCACAAACTATGAGTCACTTTCTGATCATCCACCAATAATTAGCAAAAGGCCTTTGGTTGGTAGTGAGAGAACACTTCATGGAAACAAGTTGGGTATGAAATTATTACTTATTTAAAGATGAAATAAAATAAAATCAACTAACCTATACAACCTTTCTATAAGGTTTAGTGTGTGCATGTGTTGATTTGTAAAAATCAAACCATACAGGAGACTGTGAATGCCCCCAGGGGGGATGGAGTGTGGGCATTGTGTAGCCCACTTGATTTCTTTATTAATGAACTTTACAATATGATAAAATCTGAATTAAAAATTCACTTTGATCCTTGAATAATTATTGAAAGGATTACAATATTTTTGGGACAGAAAAGGAAAGAAGAAAAGGGGTGGAGGATGGAGTTTTTGATGTCCCAGGTGACCGAAACTCAAAATTTGAGCAGTATGTCCTCCTCATTTTCTCAAAACATGATAAAAAATAGTGGGTTGAATATGTTATAATTTCACAATTAATCAAGACAAATTCATAATATACACCACTCAAAATGCTCGAAAAATTGTAATTTTTTTATTGAAAATAACACTTTGAGAGACTAAATCGAATCTAGTTCAAGATGAATATTTTAAGAGGAAAATATATCTGATATATATGCCTAATTAAAATCATATTTAATATATCAAATTGATGAATCTAATTTTATTAAGCATATAAAAACAGTAACCAAGAAGAGAGATTGAATGTTTTAGAGAAGAAAGAGAGAAATACCCAAGCCCGTGCTTGAAAGAAGTGAAGGAGAGAGGGGTATGAAAAATAAATATGTTAGGAAAAAAATTGATTTTGTAAAATAGAAGTGGATGCAACTGATCTCCAAGCCCCTTCTATCGGATATGATCTTGCAAAATCTAGACAATTTCTCATACAAACAAGGTTAATCCAGTCAATCTCATCAATCAAAAAAGTAGGAGAGCATAAGTATAACCAACTACACTCTATTTCTCCTACAAAATTATGATAATTAAATGAAAATAAGTAAATTGACAGCAACAAATACTTATTCAAGTTAAACTGGATCTAAACACATCATTTGACAAAAATCAAAGCATGATATTCAGTTGATTTCACCTCAAAATCAACCAAGTTACAAACTCAGAATACAATGCCACAGAATAGCCTCCAAATCATTCAATATTTATTAAATAAATATCAGCAACAAAATAACAACGGGAATATGTTCAATACATCATCCTGAATGAGGAGAAAGACCCTGCTTTTATAGCCAAAAAACATCCCAATCCCCAAGGGAGCACAATTTCCAATGAGGAGGTGGTTCTGGTGGTTGAGAGAATGGTGGGAGGAGGTTTGAATTCATGGGAGGGGAGGATTCCACCTCTCATGATGTATCCCACTTGTTTTGGGAAGCATCCACCTCTTCTAGCCACTTCATCCAAGTGGCAAAAAACACTCTCCATGAGAGAATGTGCCCCCCTTTGATGGAGGTGAGTTGGAGCTCCTCCTTTGATGTATGAAGGTGCTCCTATATGCTCAAAAATTTCCTAGACAATATCCCTAACAACCATTACACCTTAGAGACAAATCCCATACAAGCTGGATTTGATTTAGGAATTGGATTTTCTCCAATTTTCCCTTTTATTTGACCCTCTTAGTCATTTTGAAGAGAAAATCAAAATTAATAATTGGAAATTACTAATTTGACTGTCAAAAGTGGGTTTAGGGGTTAAGTGGGGGTTCTGGGTCCAAAATGAGCATCCACATGCCAAATTGGCTCCCTAGACCCAAATTTATGATTTTTTGAACTTTTAGAATTAAAATACACCTTATCGATGATTTTATTAAAAAAGTAAAAATTAAAAAATCATGTGAAAGACTTAGAGCATGTCCCCAAAATGTTGGGACTATGATGAGCATGGTATACTACATAGAACCTAGGATTTAATAACCTTTTAAGACATAATAACCAATTTCACCATCCCAACTTTGGAGAATTTTGAGTGAAAAACTCAAAAATTATATGTCACTTAAAAAAGAGTCACATAATCGACGAGCGAAAAAACACTCAAGGATGATGACCTTGATTACCAAGTCCTAAGAAGGCCAAGTATTTTACAAAAGAAACTATCATGCTATGTCATTTAATAGAAATTTCCCCGAGGGTGTGTGAACATGTGAAAAAGGGACCATAACTGAGCCTGATGAAACCACAAAACTTCTTGAGCATTGAGTAAGAACAATTGATTTGTTCTGATCCTTTGTGGATCACTTGAAAAAATCCCCTAAGTGCAACTTAGTGTATAACATTTGGCTCCAACTATGGGACATGCACTCGACTGATCTTCAATCAAAGAGAGTGGGCGAGGACCCTAGAATGTCAAGTTCCTGCAAGAAACTAAAGTGCATCAATCTCATATACATGTAAATTAATGCCACAATGAAATACAAGTTGCAGCATAATATACAAGATAATATACAAAAATAAGATACAAAAACTATAATACAAAAATATGATATAAATAACATAAAACAATAAGCTAAGATATAAAAATAAATATGATACAAAGAAAAAGGTTTAGAAAAGTCCTCACAATGCCCCATTAAGCATTAGATATGATTGTTGAAGAACAATTTCAACTGTTTCCCATTCACTTGTAAGATCAACTTTTCTCCTTCCATGGTGTTGAGAGGAAATGAATTGGTTCCAGACACGTCGTAGATGATGAATGGCCCCATCCAGAGACTAATATCAAACTTCCAATGTTTGCTTGGTTTCTCCCTTCATTTTTCCCATAATAAAACTATATCTCCAATCTAAAAGGCCCTTGGTTTTGTAGACTTATCAAATGTTCTTTTAACCTTCTCTTGGTTTCTAATACTCTTGTCAAGAGAATTACTTCGGCTTTCATCTAATTCAATTAACTATTGATTCTATTGGGATTGGAATCTTCTTCTAAACCATATTATTGAAGCATCTCATAAAATGGAAATTGAAGATAGATAAGCAAGGAGACAATTGAACCATATACCGACTCAAAAGGAGTCTTTCTTGTTGCACTTTTCTTAGTTATTATGTCATCACAAAGTGTATATTTTATTTTACTATCCTGATACTTTTTATTATTTCCAACTATTTTCTTAAGGATGGTCATTAAGTTTTATTGCTTGACTCTGCAAGACCATTTTTCTGGGGATAGTAGTTGGATTAGTGGGATAGGATAATTCCATATTTGAAGTAAAATGATGTGATCTCTATCGAACTGAAAGCTTTGGAATTGTTAGTTCTTATTTTGGATGGAACCCCAAATATTTTGATAATCTTGTCCTCTAGGAATTCGATAGTAACTTTATCAGTAGCCTTTTTGGTGGGTATTGCTTCTACTCACTTGGTGAAATAGTCAGTTTCCATTAGGATCCAAGAAAATCCATAATATTTTCTTTGAATTTCCCGATGAAATCAAGCCCCAATTACTGGAAAGGGGATAACACAACCACTGGTTGCAAAGGAAAGGCTCCTAACCTTTGCTTTCCTGTGAATAACTAGCATTAGTGATAACCCCTTACAAACTTGTGCACATCTACAAATAAGGAGGGCCAATAATAAACCGCTCTAAGGATCTTATGGGATGTTATGTCTATTGGATAATTCCCCCCACAAAATCCTGCATGGAACTCATTTAAGAGTTGTTTAGACTCTTGCTCATTTACACATCTAAGTATTATTCCGTCAGGTTTTCTCCAACCAAGTCCCTCTTGAGTGATGTAATAATTGACTAATTTTAGCCTTAGAGATCTTCTTTTGTGACCATTAAGGTGATCAAAACATGTAATATTAAGGAGAAAGAAGATTAGATCTGCATACCATCGATCCTGCTCTAACCATTGAAGTCCTACTGACTTTACTTGCTCTAGATCATTGTTATGACACATCATCCCTAAATCATCCCCTTTCCCTTGATTTAAATTCTTAGATAGACCCTTACCTTTGATTAATTTTGTGGGACTAACCTCTAGATCATATTCTTGAATTTTAGAGACCCATTTACCCCTTATGCCTAAACAATATTGTTGAGACAAGATATCATTTACGGCTACATGAGGTACATAACCAATTATTTTTTAGTAGCCAATGTATGCTTTGAAATGTTTTAACAACTTTATCAAGGCATAAACCTTCTTTTCTATGATTTTATATTTCAATTCTAAATCTTGTAAAGCTCGACTCATGAAGTGATGGGTTTCTCCTATCCTTCATTGTTTTTCTGGAGCAAGACCCCCATGATAGTACTTTTGGAAGCAAAGGAGAAAATCAAGAAATATTTAGAATAACTAGGGATAACCAAAGATGGTGATTTGGTAATTGCATCCTTGATGCATCTAAAAGCTTCTTGATCCTCATTAGTCCATTCAAAATTAGCATATTTTTTGTATGACATCTCAGTACTGATCATCAAGCATGGTTATCACAAACCGTTTTGCATCAGGAAGATTATCTTCCAAACTAGTAGGTTCTTCTCCACTTTCGATCCTCGAAAATGTTATGGCCACAAATTCAATCGACCAGGTTTAACAATTATCTCAAAATCAAATTCCTAGAAAAGGAGAAGCCATCGGCAGATATGCCTCCCAACAATGTCTTATTGACTAGGTATTTCAATGCAAAACGGTAAGTGTACATCTTGAAATTTTCTCCCGATAAATAGTGTTTGAATTTATGTTTGTAGGAATTATTCAACCAGTGCAGACACTGCTTGTTCCTCTAGCTTGTATGGTACAAGTCTAGAAAAAAAACCCACATCAGTATATCCTTTCCCTAGATGATCAATCTACTTGAATAACGTGACTCTTTACCTTAGATCTAGATGTTTTGGCCTTTTTTTCGCTATCCTTCATGCGATCTATAGCACCTACAAAGAAGGATCAGAAACAAGACAAGGATAAGAGTAACAATCTAAATTAACAATCCATATTAGTGATTCCTTAAATGACCGATATCCACACAAACTAAATATACGAAATGGAAACACTTTTGTATTAATCAAATAAGAAGAGAAAGCTACAACCAAAGCCTTGATTTCACTAGCTTTGTCTCCACAATGGTATTTGACACACTCCCAACATTCTTCACTCATAGAAAGCTATTTGGTCACCACAATCACTCAAATTTTCCTCAATATCATACTTCAATCCAACATCACAAGAATTCTCTTCTTGGTCTCTCTCAACATAGTCCATGAAGCCTTCTTTTATAGGCCAAGGGAGGCTTATATGAGATGAGATATTTTGGGAAAAGGATAGGGGATGATCTCTATGGGTGAGGATATTGAGTGCCATCTCTCCATGACTGATAGGAACTTCCTCCATGATAGATTTTGCTTGGAAGCTTCTCGAAAATTCCTTGTTTGCCCATTTAATCTCGTTGGCACTTATTGCAGAAAGGGTAAAGGCACTAGTGCTCTTTGTCAATAGGGTGAAGTCATTGGTTGCACCTAGTGTCAATGAAAAACAGGTGCTAGCACTCTATCATAGGAGGGAAAGTGAGCTAGCCAACTTAAGGGTGGGAAAAAAAATACAAACGAATCCTTGGCCAAGTGCTTTGAAGGGTGTTTAGGCATCAATGTATATTTCAGGTGCAATAGAATTCCCCCCAAAGTATGAAGCTAGAAGGATGTGATAGATAAAATACTTTGTTAGACATCGATATGGTATCATAGGAAAAGAGAGATGAGCTCACAATTGACATAAGACCAGTAACTAACTTATCTGACTCAATCATTGTTGCATACCAATACACTGCAGATCCATGAAGATGACCATGTCATGGCTACCAAGAATACATTGTAGAGTCTAGGTCATATTTATGAAGCATTATGGCTATGTTGTGAGTTTATTTTGTCTTTTTCACACTTTGGGCTAAGATGAAAAAGTATTGAGCGTCGTTCATACCTTTGACATGCTCGTTAAAATATAATAAAAGGGTATCAAGTACACTTTTTCTTATTTTTTAGACTCACTAAATTTGGTTTATGAAAAAGAGGACCCCTTATGGAGCCACATTTAAGCTCTTTACAGACTCCTTAAAACAAGAAAAGATCGCCTAGTGAACTTGTCTTCTTCACACTCGTAAAAGTACTTGAAGATTCATCTTTTCAACTATAGTTTACCCCTTTTTTGGTTCGAATTGACTAATTATGAAAAATGAATACTCTAGTTGACCTCAGCTAGAAGATTTCTACTGGGCATTAGTTCATACTTTTTCGGGCCCTAGGGACTAAATCATACGAAAACGGACCTTTTGGAGTCTCCTTCTGTCTTCATTCAGACTCTCTAAAAATGAACGATACCGAGTTAACTTTCAATGGACTTGTTAAATAAAACACTGAGATACCCTCTTTTGAGAATGAACCTCTCCTCTCTCAGGTTTGTGAAACATATGGGAATGGTATCATCATTCGATGAGCTACAACGGGTGTTTGTTACCCTCTTTGAACTCGTAAAAATGAAAAGAGGAACTCATCCTTCGTGATGGGGAAATTTAGGGAATGGGGAATATCTTTTCATTTGTATGGTCGCCAATTTTGTTTGTATGAATTTTTCAACCAGTGCAGACACTGCCTGCTCCTCTAGCATGTATGGTAAAATTCTATAACAATAACACCACAACAGTATATCCTTTCCCTAGATGATCAATCTACTTAAATAAAGTGACTATTTATCTCAGATCTAGATGTTCTGGCCTTTTTTTCACTGTGCTTCATGCGATCTATAGTACTTGCAAAGAAGCATCAGAAACAAGACACAGATAAGATTAATAAGCTAGATTAACAATCCATATTAGTGATCAAGGAATCTAATAATAAATGACTGATATTCACACAAATCAAATATGGGAAAGGGAAACACTTTTGTA
Source organism: Pseudotsuga menziesii (assembly GCA_001517045.1). Taxonomy (NCBI): domain Eukaryota; kingdom Viridiplantae; phylum Streptophyta; class Pinopsida; order Pinales; family Pinaceae; genus Pseudotsuga; species Pseudotsuga menziesii. The sequence goes on along the minus strand of LPNX010269572.1, from coordinate 3,028 downwards.
TTAATCAAATAAGAAGAGAAATATACAACCAAAGACTTGATGTCAATAGCTTTGTCTCCACAATGTTCTTTGATACACTCCCAACACTCTTCACTCACACAAATATAATTTCTCACCACACTCACTCAACTTTTCCTCAATACCAGACTTCAATCCAACAACATAAGGATGCTCTTCTTGGTCTCCCCTCACATATTCCATGAAGTCATCTTTTATAGGCCAAGGGAGGCTCATATGAGATGAGATATTTTTGGAAAAGGATAGGGGATGATCCCTATGGGTGAGGAGGTCAAGTGCCATCTCTCCTTAACTGATAAGAACCTCCTCCATGAGATATTTCGCTTGGAAGCTTCTTGAAACTTCCTTTTTTTCCCTTTTAAGCCTGTTGGCACTTCTTGCAGAGAGGGTAAATGCATCGACACTTTGTCATAAGAGGGAAAGTGTGCCAACCAGCTTAAGAGTGGAAAAAAAATTCAAAAGAATCCCTGGAAAAGTGCTTTGAAGTGTGTTTAGGCATCTGTATATATTTCAGTGCAATAGAATGTTGCCCAAAGAATGAAGTTAGAAGGATGTGATAGGTAAAATACTTTGCTAGCCATCGATCTAGTATTAGAGGTAAATATAGATGAGATCACAATTGACATAAGATGAGTAACTAACTTATTTGACTCAATCATGGATGCGGACCAATACACTGCAGATCCATGAAGATGACCATGTCATGGCTACCAAGAATACACTATAGATCCATTATCAATGATGTCTAAAGAAGAACATGGCTACAAGACATACAAAGTAGATCCATGTTATCTAAACCCAATACTGAACATAGCCACCAAACATACAATGTGAATCCATGTCATAACTTCAAATAATCCTTTGTCGCAACCTGAGGATAAGCAGTTATCCAGATAAATGCTTAACCACTCAAGGTATTCATTCCAATCCCCAAATGATACGATTCTATCCTTGTGAATAGATGTCTTGATGTCGAACATGGTATAAACCACTTGATTACCATTAATTGATGTATATTGCTAAAAAGTGCGAGGGAAATCACCATTGATGCCAATGATCCCCAAGGTATCTTAGTACATTATCCCAAGTGTGAATAAAGGTTTTGAAGTCGAACATTTGATAGAATATTTCAATCAGAGGTCATTGATGAAAACCTACTGTCGAAAGCGAGGAAAATTTCCATTGAGGCATGCAGGATTCAAGGTACTTGACTTGGTTTCTAAGTCTAATTCCAGGACGATGTGCTGAGGTCGACATGAATAGACTCGTTGAAGGAGGGCCATAATGTTTCCCCCATCATCATAACGAAACATGGAACAAGAGTTGATTTTGAAGTGATGAAACAACTATGAAACTGACTCAGAAATGATCAAATTTTTAGGAAGGTAAAGTTACCGATGAGGTGGATTACAGAAGAGACATCCTTTGAAAAAATTATGGCATGACAAATGACTTGGAAGCATTGAATTAATAAGGAGGAAACCGGTTGCAATGCAAGGATCTTGGTTTCCAATTTTTTTTGTAGGAATTCTTCAACCAATGCGGACACTGCTTGTTCCTCTAGCATGTATGGCACAAGTCTATAACAAAAAATCCACAGTAGCATATCCTTTTACTAGATGATCAATCTACTTGAATAAAGTGACTCTTTACCTCATATCTATATTTTTTGGCCTTTATTTCACTGTCCTTAATGCGATCTATAGTACCTGCAAAGAAGCATCATAAACAAGACAAGGATAAGAGTAGCAAGATAGATTAACAATCCATATTAGTTATCAAGGAATCTAATAATAAATGACCAATATTCACACAAATAAAATATGGGAAATGGAAACACTTTTGTATTAATTAAATAATAAGAGAAATCTACAACCAAATCCTTGATGACAATAGCTTTGTCTCCACAATGGTCTTTAACACAGTCCCAACACTCTTCACTCACACAAAGATCTTTGCTCACCACACTCACTCAATTTTTCCTCAATACCAGACTTCAATCAATAGTATAAGGATGCTCTTCTTGGTCTCCCCTCACATAGTCCATGAAGCCTTCTTTCAGAGGCCAAGGGAGGCTCATATGAGATGAGATCTATTGGAAAAATGATAGGGGATGATCCCTATGGGTGAGGAGATTGAGTTCCAGCTCTCACTAACTAATAGGAACTTCCTCCATGAGATGTTTCTCTTGGAAGCTTCTCGAAACTTCCTTTTTTCCCCTTTTAATCCTACTGGCGCTTCTTGTAGAGAGGGTAAAGGAATCAATGCTTTTTGCAAACAGGGTAAAGGCGTTGGTGGTGCCTAATGTCAATGAAAAATAGGAGCCGACGTTCTATCATAGAAGGGAAAGTGTGCCAACCAACTTAAGAGTGGGAAAAAAACATCCCAAAGAATCCTTGGCCAAGTTCTTTGAAGGGTGTTTAGGCACCAGTGTATATTTCGGGTGCAACAATTTCTCCGACGGATGTACCATCACTATCCCTTCTCTCTCCATTGTGGTATAATTATTCTTTATAGTTGATAATTTTTTGTTAGCGAAGGAAATGTGATGATCAATAGATCCTTCACTAGGATGCATTAGTACCACACTGATCGCAACAAACGATGCGTCAGCATGAACATGGAACTCTTTTTACCAGTATAGAAACACAAGTATTGGTATAGTGGCCATCTTGTTCTTCATATTGTATACAATTTCTTGGCAGTAAATTGTCCATTGAAACGTAATATATTTTTTCAATAGTTTTTCCATTGGATCGGTCACCTCCTCATATCCTTTGATAATTTTCCTGTAGTATCCATTGTGTCCTAGTGTCTCTCTTAACTATTTAACTGTAGTAGGTGTTGGTAGGTCAAGGATGAGCACAATTTTGGCTGGGTCAACCAAAATTTTGTCACGACAGACCACATGGCCCAACAGAGCTCCAAAAGGTGCACAAAAGATACATTTCTTCAAATTCAGTGAAATTTGATATTGGAAACAACGTTCTAGTATCATTCTCAGGCTCTC
>LPNX010269511.1:0-36476 GCA_001517045.1 Pseudotsuga menziesii | reverse complement strand
CTTATCGGGGACTGTGTATTTAAATTTTTTTTTATGATTTAAAACTCGCGTACGCGTTTTGGCTATACAAATCGCGCACGCGTTTTGGCTATACAAATCGCGCGCACGTTTTGTAGTAATATAACGCGTACGCAATTTGTCTTCCTATCCTACATGTTCCATGACATGTCAGGCTCGGGTTGAACCATACCAAGTGCTATGTCAGGCTCGGGTTGATGTATTTTTTGGTAACATGATGTTGTTTTTGAAAACTAGGATTGCATCTTAAAGGTCCATCATCTTCTTGCACTGACCCTTTAGTTGCTCGCTCGGTATCCCAAGACACCTCATTAAGAATTTTTCCTTGCCATATCTACCAATCAAATTTATGTCACACTCTTGGTATTATGAATGGATAGGAAGTGAAACATTAAGCTATTAAGAGGTACACCACTACCTATTTCCCCCCATTTCTCCCTTCTTTGCACTAGAATGTTTGAACAAATCTAAAACATGGTTGTAAGCGATTAATTGGTGATTATTTGAGGTGATTAATTGGTTGTTTATTCATCCTTTTAGAGATAAATTAATAGAGTATATTGCTAGAATCATCTCAAGTGCAATCCAAATTATTGGTTAACACCTCTAGGATCCCTAACCACACACGCATTTTCCCTCTATTGCCATATGTACCATGTAAACATGTCTTTTGGGGAAAATGCATGGTCATAGAAAAATGTTTTGGTTTTATACGATACTCTACAAAATGTGCATGTGTTTTTGTTCTATATATTGTGCATGCATCTTCAAATCACATGTGTGTTTCTTTCTGCGTAGCATGCATGTCAATTGTCCAGTCATGATCGGGCTCGTCCAAAGCTAATGCTAAGGAACACACATACATTTTGGTTTTTCAAATTGGATGCAAGTTTTTCAAAACTTCAATTACATCTAAAAATACCCTCAACTTTGTGTGAGGGTCCCTTATCAAGAACTTGCAATTTTCAAAGTAAGTATATTGGTGAGAACAACCAATTACATTGTTTCCCACACAATTATGGGTTTATTATTTTTCTTGGCTTATTTGTATCACATAATAAATCCAATTGAGGTCTACAAGTGTCATCATAAAAATAAAGGTTTTAGTGAAAATACAAGGGAATGCTAAAATAAGGATATATTATGTTCAAAAGATTACTTTTTAGAGGCTAATAATCAAGCACATACTAGTAGTCCATGTAGATTTTAACACTAGTATATTAGTCATGATAATCATCAATATCTCTCATGTCTCATAGTATGTATCCATTCATTTTAATTTCCTACATCACTCGACGTTAAACCCTAAATATTAATTTACATGACTAATTAAACATATTTGAACATATTTTCTCAATCATGATAAGTAAATTTATGTTTCCTAGTTATAAAAATAACTTGCAATCAAGTACTCATTTAGTAGGTGATCTCATATGAGTAATGTGATCCCCTCTTATGAGAGTGGATCAACCATTCATCATTTTAGTATATAAATTTATGTTACTAATTTTTATATAGGATATTTTTATTCTTTTTTACTAAAGAAGAGGTACTTCTCTTATTTACTTTCATGCCCCAAAATTATTTTCTTTATAATAAAAACACTAAACATAAAACTAAGCATTGAAAGAATGATATAGGATTTTTTGTTTATGAATTAGTTGTGGTAGAGTTTAGATAGAGATATTAAACCAAGGGGAGAAAAATGATCACGTATCTAAAATAAATAAATGTTAAAACTATAATAATTCATTATTTGTCATCACTTTTATATGTTGTCCCAATAAAACTACAATATCAAACTTTCAAGGCATGCAGCTTATCAATTATTTAAATAGGCTTTATCACATTCTAATACAATGACAAAATACCATAGGTTATCCAAAGACATGTTAGAATTGAGTTACTCAAGCCTTTAGATAAGCTTTATCACATCCTAACACCATGAGAAAATACCATGGGTTACCCAATAGCACATATATTGCTTTTGAGAAAAAATTGAGGAATTATTTTTATTGTAATATTAAAGTATTGTGAAATTCTACAAGAACAAAAACAAACATTGTTAATCACATCCAGTTCAATTTTAAATGGAAATGCTTATGTGTAAATTGAGTGATTTTAGAACATAAAGAATTTCATTAGAAACATGTTTGCACTTGACCTAGATAATTCATCTATAATTAAGTATGATATAAATTGTCTATCATAATAACTCAAAAAGTGTTTGTTGAAAGTCAAAAGGTAAGAAAGAGTAATCTCACATGTACACATGAAAATCATATTTCATTTATAATGTAAATATGTCTTCAAACCACTACATGCTAACATGGAAGTTTTGTTGAACCTTTGATCATCTTTAAATACTAAAACTAGTACCTGAAACATGACCTTTCACTACAAGAAAAATAACATTTTATCCCCACAATAGCACCACTATTTGTAAAGGATTAGAAAAATCTCCAATTTTCAAATAGTAGTGCAAAAGTGGAGGTAATGTGGGGATATTAATGTGGTGCTAAGCTCTATGGTGCAAAAGTGAAATTTGTAGAAAATGTTAATTCTAATATTAAATAATTAAGTGGCATTTCATAGTGTATGGTGCAAACTACCAAAATCAATCCTAGGTGGATTGAAATTTTGTGATGCAAAACACCAAAACTAATCCTGGACATAGATTGAAATTTTGTGGTGAAAAACACCAAATTAAAATTAACAAAATAACAAATAATAAAAAAAAACACAAACCTATCTTACATTTAGCTTTTTTGGGTCATTATGGATTTAAAAAAGATTATTATTATACAATTGTATATGGTGTAAAGCACCATAAAATAACAAATAGTGTTAAAAAAAAGTATAACCCTGCTATTTTTAGCAAGGTTGTGCTTATATAAAGGTTTATTATAACACCATATAAAGTTTGATATAAATCCCAATTGTTATTGGTGTGTCTCTCTCTTTCTTTATATATATATATTCTTGATTAAGAATTTTATTGTTAATAAAAATAATTATTTTCAAATTTAATAACAGAACCCAAAATTAGTTAATAAAATATTTATTTATAATAATGACAATGTACATGTACCTCACTTTAATCCATTAAAAAACAACCATTCACTATATTATATATAATGAAGAAAATCATAATATTGTTTTAATTCATTTATAATTAATAACTTCAAATATAAATAATTATCAAAATAATGGTTTATATTAGATGACTTTATTAAACATATTAGTTTCATAACTAGATTATACTCTTTTTCTTCTTTCAAATTTTATTTGTTATAACTTTTGTTAATATGAAACCATACAAAATAAATAATTTAATTTTTATTATTTATTTTGTTATAAGATAAACAAAAAGTTTTCATCTTTCTTCTTATTACATGTACATCAAAAAATATAAAACCTTATATATATAAATAGTGAAATACGTATTACATAGTAATAATTAAAATTATGTAAAAGAAGCTCTGAATGGAGCTTAGTGCTATGTGAGGGAATCCAAAGACATAGGGTCCAAGAGAAAACATCAAACGACGTAACAGTTACCATTTAGTAGAGCATAGAGTGTGCTTGAATGTTAATAATCCACAATGGTTGATGTCCCGGCTCTACAATCTTACTTATCTCATGGATTGGGTGGAGGCCTTATAAGATTTGTTTGAAACCCATTATTATTAAGTAAAATAAAATCCCCAATAAAAAGATTATTTCACATAAATATCAGCGATCACAGAAGAGTCATTTAGGTAGTAATCACCGAATTTGAAAATATTGAGATAGTGACTGCAACTAGGGACATAAAAACAGGCTTGTACATCTTCTTCTTAACAGTGTCTCTACCATTTGAGCGGTGAACAGTTTGGCCATAAAAACTAGTAAGAAATATTCACCTATTTTACCTTTCACTTCTGACTATGAAGATATACAAAAATATTTATTCATATTATTAGAGCTAAACACGGAAAGATTCACTATTAAAAACATTAATTTAGTAAGAAATTTTAAAAAAACTATTAAATTAACAAGAAACATTTTGTTATTTATTTGGGTTGTCATAGATATATTTGAAATTTAGTAAGAAACATGTATACAGGGAAAACAACAGCCAAGCGGACTCAGCCTCAAAGGCCTTGCTCAAGTTGGCTAAGGGCTCGTGGAAGATTAAGAAACTGTTAAAAACACTGTTTATGAATATTTTCATTGGCTTTTTATAGAAGTGAAAGCACCAGTATAAATATCACTGATTCACAAACTTTGTTTCTTCATGTGTTTTCATTATACAAACAGTTTTGGAGTAGTCTAATGCTTCGACGATTTTTCCCTGCGTTAGACTACTCAGTTAACAGACGTCCTTAACCCTCAAGGCCTCCGGCACTGTCTATCCTGGTCTCCCGCAAGTGTTATTCACAGGTCCCACAAGATCCCTGCGCTTCCGTCGTCGCCTCTACGTCCTCCCACTGGCATTTACTCGCCACCAAGCTCACCCTCCCCACACTCTGCTCCCAGCTCCCTCCCTTTTGCTGTGAACTGTGAACCAGGGTTCGCACTCCCTCTGAAAACCCTCCTGCTGCTGAACGTCGTCCCATTGACAGTCGTCGTCGCATTGAATACAAATTTGTCTGATATAAATGGAAAACAATGTCTGATATAATTTGTTTCTCTGAAGTTCCCTCATAAAGAAAAAGTTGGATCTGTCAGGGCATGATAACTCTATCTATATGTATGGAGGAGAGTGTTGTAATTCACAAGAGGATCGATGCAAATAACTTCGGTGGCATTAAGTTGTATGAGTGGTCATCTGTTGGTTGGTATGCTTAGCTATGAGTGTGACTGAAAAGGAAATCAATGGTAAATAAACAAATTGTGCATTATTCTTTTCTTCTATTCAAATTATGTCTTGTAGGACTGTCATTTTGACAAATTTGGGAAGCTGGAAAATATGATGGGTATGTAAACAGTATTGTGTATCCAACTCCGTTTGCACTGCTCATGAATGAAGTCCAAGATTGGGATTGTTTGGCAAGACAGTAGAAAGTAAAGTTTGGAGTGACTTCAATTTCTTTCTTCCATAAGTTTATTTTACAACTACAACATCACAAGGAAGGATCTTTAATATCCATATTTTGACTAAAAAGTTGTGAACTGTATTTTACAATGTTGTTTCTCTTTCAAAGAACCATAATATGATTTCTATTAAACTTAAAATAATATATAATTTTTTTTAATTGAAAATATATGTATCTATGAAATGATTACTCTTACACAAGTAAAGTAAAAAGTATCATATTAACCCTGACAAACGGAAATCAATTTAAAAAGGTTAAATCCCTTTCTTAATAAAAAAATTAATATGATAACCAATTTAGGAAAGTTAAACAACTTCTTCATTTACAGGGGTTTTACACAGTATCAAACCCAAATGGTTGAGAAGAAAAATTGTTATGCTCCTCATTCTAGTTTCAAATTTGTTACTCATAAACAAGGAAGAATACCTCTCTTATTTACAGACTTCTAAAAACAATATGCTTAAAAATAAATACTCAAATTACTAGACCATCTTACTCTTGAATATATGTATATTAAAAACTGAGCAACAACACGTTCCATATATGCCATCACACAACTTTTATTTTTATCTCGTGGGTCTGATTATTAGTTGATATACGTAATTTGTTTGAATGGCATAGCTACAACCAATATGAGTATGCAGTGGAGAAGCCTTGTCATGAAGCTTTGAACTCTACCTATCTTAAGTGGACAAGCTGATCAAACTACATACATTAATCTATGATGGGTGGGTAGGTTGTTGTTGGAAACAATAGTTTGGGCAAAATTGTTTCAACTCAATGTATGGAAAACAATAAAGTCTGATATACGTTTATTTTCTGACATTTTTCATAAAACAAAAGAAACAATATTTGGCATCATGGGTGGAATGAACTCACCATTTGGGGCTAAGAGGTTAGGAGGAGATTCGCCGAGTAGAATTTATACACAGGCTTCAACTCAGTCAGCTCCATCAGACTTAGATATTAGGAAGACATTATATTCTGATCCAAGAACAATGCTTCAGGTAGCTACAAAGCATTGCTAGGACGTCAAACAATATTATCAAAGGATCCTCAAGGTGAACCTGTTTGGTAGTGCAGGAATTTATGGAGAGAAAAAGCACAACTTAGCTTTGAAGAAGAAAATATTTACTTGGGACTCCATGGAGAGAAGTTCTTGGCAAGGTCAAGAGATATACATTTTATGTAAAGATGTGGAGGCAGTAGACCGCCTTTTGGTACCTTGTCCCTTCACAAAGGAAGTTTGGAACTAACCTCTTTCTCTTTCTTGGAGTGACGTGAATGCACTTTAGCAATATACTTTAAACAGTGGTGGGAAGACAAATCTTTGAAGCAGCATAGGGCATTTCCCATTTCCCTTTGTGGGTTCCTAGGCTAATTAGCTAGCAAGAATTTCACAGAATTTCCCAGATAAAAAAAATCTTGTCCTTTCAAGTAATGCAGCAAGTCAGATTTTCTTATGAAAGAATGTGGACAGCTGAAAAACCAATGACTCCGAGAATGGTATCAGAGGATGGATATTGACAAAACAAAGCACCATGGATTCTTTGATTGAGGTTTCTAAGGCGCCCTTGGTACATGTGGTAGTGAAGGAGTGCTATATATTTCAGATGGTCATTTTTTGGAGTATAAATCTGCTTGAGGTCGTGGAACAAACAATTGGGCATAAATAAATTCACTCTTGGTATTACTAATGCTAGCAACTGAAAGAGATATCAGAACTGGGCATATAGTCACTCCTTAGTGTAGTTTGCTAAGAATTGGTCTGAGAGTTTTGAATATGTGCCTGTATCATATATTATTCCTTTGAGAGATTGATAAACTTTCAGGATGCCAAATGCAGAGCTGGAGAAGTTGGGCGCTAACCGAGGGGACAATGAATCCGAAGAGCGAGAGCAAGACTGTGTAGCAGTTGAAGAGGGGGATTCTCAAGATGGGTTTCGTCAAGAGATCATCAAGTGAGTTGGGCAACTGTGAAGATGAAAATGATGTTGTTCCTCTGATGGTATTCATCCGACGACGGTCAATCAAACTACGTTCATCAGCAGCAGCAGGATTTTCGGAGGGGTTTTGGTTCAGAGTTTACAGCAGACTCCGAAAGGGAGCTCGGAGCAGAGTGGGGAGGGTGAGGAGCTCACCAACCAGCTGGGTGGCGAGTAAATGCCAGCGGGAGGACATCAAGGCGACGACGGAAGTGCAGGGATCTTGTGGGACCCTATGAATAAAGCTCGCGGGAGACCAGGATAGAGAGTGCCAGAGGCCTTGAGCGTTAACAGGGCCAGTTAACGGAGTAGTCTAAAGTTGCGCGAAATTGTCGAAGCTTTAGACCACTCCAATAGTTTTTACTTGACAGTATTTCTGAGAAAGGCCGGTTTTGTTAGATCTTTTCTGTTTGGACAACCTTCCTAATTTTTACTTGACAATCTTTTTGGGAAAGGCCGGTTTGGTTAGATCTTTCCTGTTTGGACAACCTTCTTATATATGTCTTCAGCCTTGACAGTATTTCTGAGAAAGGCCGGTTTTGTTAGATCTTTTCTGTTTGGACAACCTTCCTAATTTTTACTTGACAATCTTTTTGGGAAAGGCCGGTTTGGTTAGATCTTTCCTGTTTGGACAACCTTCTTATATATGTCTTCAGCGGGCAGATTTGCATGCAGGGACAGAATATAATTTTCGGATATATTTTTGGTTTGGGAACAATGGAGAGTGCTTTCTATTGGACAGATTTCTACCATTTGTCAGTGATATTGGTTGGACTTGGTTTGCTGACATTTTTTTTTATGTTGTATGACTTGGGACTAAAATTAAGAGCTCATACTCTATTGATACTTTTATTTTTACTCATATATGTAGAAATGTATATTTACAAAATGTAATTTTTCTTGGGATGATATAAAATTATGTTTTTTACTAAGGAATGAAAAAAGAAACTTTATCTTGAATGTATAAACAAATCTGCATTTATGTTTTTGATATGGGGCTTAAGCATATTTTTAAAAGTTTCCAATCAACAATTTTAGTGAATAGTAAAACTTTTAGTAAACGAAATGAGTTTTCTTAGACATATTTTTTAAAGTTTCCAATCATTTATCCACAATTTCACTGATCGGTATAATTTTTCTTTTTTATAATGGGGAAAAATGAGTTTTATTTGACATTTTCTTAAGTTTCCAATTTTATATTAATAATTTTAGTCATCAATGTAATTTTTCTTATTTTTAGATGGAGAAAAAATGAAATTTCCCATTATTTAAAGCATTTCTTGAAGTTTCGAAAACAATCACTTACAAAAATGGAATGATTACACTAATAAAACAAAAATATTGTTTAGTTTAGTGATAAAAATATTAGTTTGTTTAAAGCAAGAAAAATTACAGCAAATATAGTTATAAACTCTAAATAACTAATCATAAACAACAAAATATTGAATGAATAAAAAATACCTATATAAAAAATCAAGTACAACTCTTCCTTGTTACTTTGGATGCTTAAACAATCTATTCAATGTAGTAATTAATGTATCATAAAGTACATGTTTTTTAAACATGCATTATAAAATAAAATAAAGATATAATTTAGTATTATTGTTTTTCATTAAAATAAAGAATAAAATTATAATTTAAATATACTTGACAACAAAAGTAATATTAAAAAAATCATAATATTTAATTTTTATAGTAATATATTTAAAAATTTGTAATTAAAAATAATTTTTTAGATAATAATTGAAATATCTTTTATTTTCTAAGATAGATTTTAAAAACATATAAACAATAGAAAATGTATAATTAAAAATAGTTTATAGATAATTGAAATAAAATTGATCACTATAGTTTTTAATTGGCAGAAAAGTAAAATAGGATCTCAAAGGTTGACTTAACATTTTGTATTTTATTTAAAAAATTAATTAAGTTATTCTAATTACAACATCTTAGTTATGGATTTAGTATACTTAGTAAATGATCAAATATCTTAAGATGCAATGGTGTCATGAGTTTTTGTAATATAAAATATGGTTGCACCTTAGGTCATGTTTTGGTCCATCTCTAAGTATGATAGATCTAAAGTTAAGAAGTATTTACTTCGGTTTTTTAAACTCCCAATGTATTGAGCACTAATAGGAATAAAAAAAATTACAGTACAAATGTATCAATGATTAAAATATCAAGATTAGAAGGGATTCATGCTAATTTATTTTTATTACCATATAGCATTATTTTATTTTTACGGAGTATTGGAGATTTAAAAAAAATTATGTGTGCATAGATGGTGATATATTGCACATATGGTACCGTTTTATTGATCATTATATAGTATTGGAGATTTAAAAAAAATTATGTGTGCATAGATGGTGATATATTGCACATATGGTACCATTTTATTGATCATTACAAAATAGTGTTTGTGTCCTTTAGTAGTTATGTGCTAGTTACACGGTTCTATGATTATAACCAGCATAGATCCAAATCCTAGGCTCTATTAAGCACTGAGAGGGATCAAATCTCTTCAGGTGCAAACCTCTTATTCAGTATTGCACTCAAAGAGCTATTGATTTTATTCAAACCAAAAGACACATCTTTTTTATTTTAAGGTTGACATACAATATTTTTATTATTAATATTTAATATTATTTATGCTCGGCATATAATATTTTTATTATAAATATTAAATATTGTTTATGGTCATCATATAATTTTTCTTTTTTTGGGTTAAGAACGAACATTACAACATCTCCCACATATTAATAGGACTTTCATTTTAATGGTCACTCTATATTTTATGACAAATCCACCTTAAAAAAATCATGAGATACAAGGTATCTCAAAATTGAATTGTTTTTAGTTATCGTTTTCTAGATTTAATCTTTGAAATAATTTACTAAAAAGCTTTTTCAAAATTTAGAAAGTAAAGAACCTAATAAAAAATACAGTCAAATATCCATATAGTCATGAATATAAACGAAACACACATTTTGGTTAAGCCTTTACCTCTGGAAAGATTCAAAATAAAATGGTAAACATATATTATATTACGAAATAAACTATAAAACCATTTTCATATTTATAAAAGTTAAACCATTTCATATTCATAAACGAGTTCTGAGAGAGGCTGAAGCAACCGAAAACTAAAAGTAAAAAAAGAAAAATAACAGGATTTTATAAAGTTTTATTTTTTTATTAATAAATATTAAATAATTATTTCATAATGTATGAGATGCTACAAACCAACTAGCTAGCGAGCAAAGAAATTGATATAAGTAAACCCCAAAAGTATAAAATATAACTAATATTAATATGCAGTCAAAGTCGAAGGAAGAAGAGAGACCTGCCAAAACCCAATGCACAAGATTTGTGGCTCAAAATTTTACACAAACCGTAAAAAAATCGAAGTGGAAAAAATTAAAACCATTGGTGCGGCTACGATCTAGTTTTGGTACGTTATGGTAATGCTCGTTTTAAAGATTTTGAGTTATTTTATGACAATGCTCCTTGAGTGCGATGTCTACAGACTCTACAGATCTGCATTTCGACAGATGTGGATGGAGAAATTATTTAATGGGGTTAAATTGGGTTAATCAACATTGTAAGATGGCTAGGAGATGGCTGCGTGAGCCTGTCGATGGATGGAGCAAGTGCAGGATTAAGCAGGTGGAGCAGAGGCTGGCAGGAGCAGAAAAATGATGGAGACGCTGGAGATGGCTGCGGGAGTACAGAGCAGGTGGAGATGGATGCTTGAGCCGGGAGCTGGCTAGTTTGAAAGCTGGCATTGCATTTTGAATAGGCTTCCAAGTTGATATATTTCTTGGTGTTTATTATGTAATTTGTCATATATAGTTGTTTTTATTTTTAATTTTTAATTTTTTTTCATTATTTATAGCCGACATAACTAACGTTATAAGATCTGCCCCATAATGTTATGTAACGTTACATAAAGTTACGTAACATTACAAGATCTCCCCCATACTCGGCCATACTGAGTTGTAGAGCGCTTTTCAGTGCAACAATGCTAGATTTTATAGATTTTTTTTGGAACCATTCATAGGAATTTCATGGGAACAAGTTTCCACCAAACCCTTGTGTGTAGGAGGAAAAACATTTCACACATTAGTGTCTATGTCAATAGGGGTTCTACCCAAAAGGAGTTGTTAGTTACTCTTATAATAGAGTTGTACCACCTCGAAAATGAGTCATTGGTGAATTCAAATGCGTATTCCTAACATAGTTAAAGTAAGATAATACTATGGGGTGAGGTGTGTAACCTAAATATGTGTTTACATAGTCTCATGATCATGGCATATAACTATTGTCATTCATAATTAATTCATAGTGTTCTTAAAATTAAAAAAAATGGAAGACCCCCATAGAATTTGCTATAGAGTTATTAAGGAGGTGACATTAAAATCAAATAAGGAGAGTCCCCCATTTTTTAGCTTGTAAAATGAATTGTGTAGGCTATCTACATAAGATAAGTCACCTTGAAAGAATGGCGATTTCAATGGTTTATGTTCCTTCATCCTCTACCATTTCCATGAACAAAAAAAATGTTATTTTTGATTCTCTATGATGACCTTACCTTAAATTGATTCATATTTCCATTTTGGATGTTGGTAATATGCTTACTCTACAATTAGAGTTGTCATGAAAAAATCTCTCATCACAAATTCTTAATATTGTAGATGGAGATTTCAATTGAATATATCATCTCAGATTCATTTTTTTTACCTTTTTCTTTTGTAACATAAATTTTAAAGAATCTCTAATCATATTGGATGATTTTTCACCTTTTATTGTGTTATAGTCATATCAAATTCTTACATATGTATTCCTCCTTGAAACATGTGCAAATCCTCAACACCCAAACCTAGTGGTAGCAACCTTTTAATGGAATCAATATCCCCACTTAGAAATCATGAATACTATTGGTAAATCGTGTTTTATGCTTTGAGTCATTATTCATAGCCTTTGATTCCTAGAATCTTCTTTTATAGTATTCCCCTTGAGTATTCTGCTTCAACCATGTCTAGGACCCTAAGAACCTAAAAATCCCTAATGGCACACATATTAGCACTCTAAGATACACATATCAGTGTGATGTCATGTATGATTCTTTTAGATGTTAATCATTCCCTTGGATACCTAGAAGCTTCCTTTAGGGACTAAGGCCTAATTTTCCTACCTTAACCATTTCTAGAAATCTAAAACCCATAGATAATTCCAAAGAACCATAAGGGCACAAACATCCCTACTTATAGATGAATCATAAACTCAAGAAATCGTGTGTGGTGATTTTAGATGTCATCTTTGGACTTAGATGCCCTAAGGGGTCAAGGAACTTAGATGTCATCTTTGGACTTAGATGAATAATAAACTCAAGAAATCATGTGTGGTGATTTTAGATGTCATCTTTGGACTTAGGGGTCAAGGAATCTAAGGTGTTTGGACTTGTATACATAGTTCCATGGTTTCCTTAACACCAAAGGCACAATATTCTTCCATGGAATGCCATCCCAAGGCCCTGGGACATCTATATATGGCTCAAAATCACCAAATGACACATACATCAATAGTCATAGGAAAATGACACACTAAGGAGACTATGTTTTATTGGTGGAGGAAACCTTCTTAGCCCTATATGTATAGAATATTGATATAGGGCCCAAGATTCAGGTCTCCTCCATCGACAATGTCCGAGAATGCAAGACAATAAGGCATAGATAAATAGCACCATGGATACCCATGTGAATTCATGTCTCTTAGTCTGAGGTATTGTTCATGTTTATGGATGGATCATGGTTTCTTTAGGGCCAAGGGCATGCTCTTCTTCTATAGAATTCCATTCCAAATTCCCTATGGAACCTAAATAATGCTCAAAAAACCCTAATGGAATCAACATCCTCAATCATATGCCAATGATACCCTCAATAGGCCATGTGTCATTTATGGAGGTAAAATACTTAGCCCTATATGTCTAGAAGATTCTTGTTGATCCTGAGGTTTAGTTCTCCTGTAATAATCATGTCCAAGGCTCCAGAGCCATAAGATATAGATGCATAGTGCTCTAAATACCCCTCTGAAGTCATGCATGGGTATTTAAGGAATTTTTCATCGATTTTAATGCCTCAACAATTTCTTTAAGTCCAAAGCCAGGGTATTCTTCCCTAGAACTTCCTTCCCAATTCCCTCAGACACTTACATACTACTAAAAATGCCTAATGGAACTAAAATCCTCAATCACATGCCAATAATGCACTCTAGAGACCATGTTCCATTGGTGGACGAAATCTCATTAGTATTTGATGGATAGAGGATTCCCTTAGGGATTGAAGTGCAAGTTTCCTCCATTGACGATGTAGAAGGCCCATAGGCTAGAAATTTAGAAACTTATATACATAGTGTGATAAACAACCTTACAAAGTCATACATGTTTCCTTGAGGAAATTTTAGTGGCTTTTAATACCTCCAAGATTTATTCAGGTCCAAACACATGATATTCTTCCCTCCAACACCATTCCTAAGGTCTTGAGACATTTAAGTACTACTAGAAACCACCTAATGGAACTAACATCCTTAACCATAATGCAAGGATACCCTCAGGAGGACATGTGTTGTTGTTGGAGGAAACCTTTTTATCCCTAGATGGATAAAATATTCCTTTAGGGCCATAGGTATGTGTCTCCTTTCTTGACTGTGTCCTAGGCCCCAAGCCCCCAGGTCTTGCATACATAGTGCCATGGATACCCTATGAAGTCATGTGTGGTTCTTTGTGACATTATTAATAGATTTGGATGCATAAATGGTTTCCTTATAACCAAAGGAATAGTTTTATTCTATATAATCTCATTTACAAAACCCTAAGATACATGCGTACTATTACTCAAAACCACCTAATGGCATTAATATCCTCAATCATAGGCCAATAATAATCTTAGAAGGATCCATGCATGGTTGGTGGAGGAGATATCCTTATCCATGGATGGATAGAAGCTTCATTTAAGGACCTACGTTAAGGTATTCTCCACTAACAATGTTGAATGCCCCAAGCCACAACACCTAGATACATAGTGCCACAAATACCCCAATAAAGTCATGTGTGGAATTTGAAGCATTGTTCATGGCTCTTGAAGCCTAAATAAATCCTTTAAGGCCAAATGCATGGTAGTATTCCTTAGGAAGTCATTCCCAAGGCCCTGATACATGTACATACTACTCAAAACCACCTAATTCAACTAAAATCCTTAATTGTAGGCCAATGATACCCTTACAAAACCATATGTGTTTGGTGGAGGAAACCTTCTTATCCATGGATGGCTAGAGGATTCCTTTAGGGACTGAGCTTTTGGTCTCCTCCCATGACCATATACAAGCCCTTGAGTCCCCAAGACTTGGATACATATTGTCACAAATACCCCTATGAAGTCATGTGTGGTGCATTGTGTGTATTTTTCATGCATTTGGTTACCTTAATGGTTTATTTAGGGAAAATGCATTGTTTTTTGAACCCTAGAATGTCATTCCCAAGGCCTTAAGACATATGCATATTTCTCAAAACCACCTAAAGGAACTAGAATTCACAATTATAGGTGAATGATACCCTCATGATGTCATGTGTGGTTGGTTGAAAAAACCTTGCTAGCCCTGGATAGATATAATATTTCTTTAGGGACTAAGGTTCATGTCTCCTCCAATGACCATGTCTAAGGCCCCAGGTCCTCAATACCTTAATATAGAGCATCATGTATACCCTTGAAAAATCATGTGTGGTGATTTGAGGAATTTTTCAGGGATATAGATTCCTTAATGGTTTATTTAAGGAAAAATACACAGTATTCTCACCTAGAGAATCATTCCCAAGGACATGAGACACATACATAATAATCAAAGGAACCTAATGGAACTAATGTTCCCAACAATAGGCCAATTTTACCACCAATAGACTAGGTGAGGTTGGTCGAGAAAATATTAATAGCCTTTTATGGCTAGAATATTCCTTTAGGTCCAAAGGTTCCAGTCTCCTCTTGTGGCCATGTCCAAAGCCCCAAGGCTCTAATATTTGGATACACAGTGACACATATATCAATGTGATGCCATGTATGGTGCTTCGAAGAATTGATAATGGATTTTAATGCATAAATTATTTTGTTAGGGAAAAAGGAATGGTATTCCTCCCTAGGCCATCATTCCCCAATATTGTATCCCTTGAATAACTATGTCCAAGGCCCCAACCACACAAGACCAAGATAGATATAACCATGGATACCCATGCAAAGTCATGCATGGTTACTCAAGAAATTGTTCATAGATCCTAATGCCTCAATGGTTTATTTAGGGACACATACATTGTATTATTCCTTAGAATTTCATTCCAAGGGCCCTTGAACAACCTTGAGAGCCATATCACTATGAAAAAACTTTTGATTTTTCCCATATCCAATTTTTATTCCAAAGATCCACTTTAAATGGTGCATTCTATGGTTCATGACCTTAATCATTGAAAATTACCATAATAATATTATGTTAGGCTATAATTCCCTCAATTTCCTCAATGACCATGGTACAAGGCCTATCCCTAGTGCAAAAAACCACATATTGCCACACATATCCCACTTTAAGGATAATGATTGCCTATATAGTGGACGATCCCCTATATGATAGTTTGAGACATGAATCCTATCTCGAGATTTTTTAAATATTCCTTTTGGTCCTAAGTCCTATGATTCCTCCCACGACTATGTACAAGGTTCTAAGACCTATATCTAGTGTCACTTATATTACCACTCAGATTCCAAGGATAGTGCAGGGAGTTCATGGGTTTGTTTCAATTCTTCTATTAGGTTCGAAGGCCCAAGATTCCTCCTATGAAATATCAAAACCCTAATACCCATATGCATTAGAAAAACCTCATAATAGCATTGAATTCCTCACTTAGAGGTAAATAATACCCCCCATATCTCATGTGTAGTTGTTCAAGGTGTTTCCTTTGGTCTTGGATGCCAAAATTATTTTATTAGGGGATAAGGCCTATGTTTCCTCCCTAAAAAATGTCAAGGGCCTTGACACCCATATATTGTGCTTAAAACTCTTAGTGAAATTGATTCTTCCAATATTAGGCCAAGGATACCATTAAGAGGACTTATGTGGTGGTTAGAGGTATATGTGTTAATCTTAAATTTATATAGGTTTCATCTAATGTTTAAGGCCTAGGTTTCCTCCCTTAATCATGTCTATGCTCCATATACTTATAATTAGTTTAATTTCCTCTAATTTACTCCAACATCCCTATTATAAGGCCAAGGATTCTCTCAAATAGTCACTAGGTCTTCACTTAGTGAAACCATGCCATAGCACGTTCATTCGTGGCATATGAAACAATACCCCTAATTTCAATAAATATTGGAAAATACCTCCCAAAATCATTTTTTAACCCCCTCCCAATATGCCTTCCTAAATTAAAAAAACCCCTATTTTCACTATATATTGTATGTATCCATTTTTTCATTTACATTTTTTATACCCCTTTATATATCTACCTAGTATATTGACATGATACCCCTCTTATGACCCCAGATGAATTATACAATGCACCTTGCTTCTTTCGATGTATATTGTGGATGCACATTACTTCACCCACAATGCAATTACTCAACCACATATCATTATGATTTGCAACACCTAATGGTATAATGAAGAGATGGGAGATCACTCCTTGTATGTCACAAAGCTTCTTGAAATTATCAAGCAAGCCTTTTCCTAGCATCCTTTCATCCTTTGGAACTTCTTTAGAATTTGAACCTGGGCGAAAAGTGTGATTCTTCTCTAAAAGTGTTAAGCATGGAGATATGTTCTCCTTTCCATAAAATCTTCTAGAAGAATATCCATCTCCTTTTCAATCCTTAGACATATATATTTTCTTTTGGTTCAATATCCCGTCAATGTTATTTTTCTTCCCTTCAAACTTGTCTTGTTTGAGAAAACCTACCTTGCTAGGAGTGCTTCTTAACTGAGGCCCAAATTACCCATATTTATTATGAATCTAAGGGCTTGTCATCATTTTTTCATTCTTTTTCTTAAATTATGGTTGGGATTTTGAACTATATTGAAGAAATTTAGCAGAGACAACCCTTCCTTTGTTTTCTCTTCTTAGAACTCCCTTCTCGAGGACCATTCCTTATCTATATATTATTTGCAATTCTCATTGGTGTGTTTTTTTCACTGGATTTGTGTTGAATACCAATTACTTGGGATGGTGTCTCACAAGCATTTTGCAATTTCAATTCTGTTAGTTTTTGTGTAAGACAGGAGATTTCCTTCTCTAGCTCTCCAATTCCCAAATCAATGCAATCATTTTTTACAAGGGTTTCATATATACCTCCAATTTCTTTGTGTTCAATTGCAGAATCATTGTTTGTGGCATCTACAACATTTTGGGAAGTAGAGTCTCCCATGCAAAACATAACATTATTTGAATATGGAAGGTCTTTGCCTTTAGTACACATAGCAAGGGCCTCTCTCTTTGTCATGGATGTTGGATCCTCCACTGCAAGGGGAGTGTAAAAAGTGCTAGTTGTGGACTCAACATTAAATTCTCATTCTCCTGAGAGGAATTTATATCCTCTCCCTTGCCTTGGAATTTACTATCAAGATTAGTTAGAGTAGGGGGAGAAGATAGATATTTTCATTCACACACATGACAAAGGAATCTCCCGACCAATGTATGTCTATGTATCTTCACATACATAGAGATATTTTCATTTCCATACATGTATATATGACAACATATAATATCACTCTAACTTACTATAAATAAATATCATGTATAACATATAATATCATTCCAAATTCTTATAAATAATATCATATATATATATATATATATGAATATATATTTTCATTTCTATAATATTTGATTAACTTAAAATTTTGGAGACATCTAATATATATAGATATATATTTTTATTTTTTATAATATTTTTATTTTTATAATACTTTTTTTTTTATAATATTTGACTAACATACCTGAAGCCATTTCAATGTTAACGAAATGAGAAACATTTCTACCGCTATGCCATGCAAAGGCTACAGCCAGAAATTGCAAGTACTATGAGATTTCAAGCATGATCCAAAAACAACATTTAATAAACAGAAGGCTTCACACATCTCGATCATACAGCGATAAAATATAAACCTACTCACACTTGACAAAAACTCCATTTCTCAAGAGAATCACTTGTTTAAATAAATTTCAAAATAATCATTTTGCAACCCATTTAGATAAAACAAATCATATTAGAATAAAATATGTAACTGGTATGTTCATGGCCACTCACACTTCCAATCATGGATAAAATTGAAATAAAATCTTTTTCTCTATGCTTAGTTTCAACATGTCTACAAGGAAATGAAGCTCGACGCCTTCTTGTGTTGGTTACTTAAAAAATAAGAGAATGTTCTTCTACATGCGTTGTGGCCATACTGATCATTAATAGATAACTTATGGTAAGACTTAGTGGAAAGGGAAGGCTATTTCCTAGACAAGATGGAACTTTACTATGATGATGAGGATAGACATGGAACAATAAGATTCCTTCAATAATGGGCCTGTTCTATATCATTTTGCATTGGAACACAAATTCCTAGGATAAACAATTTCTATTTGAATCGTTATGAGACTTCACAATATACATGGAAATTACACTATTGTTGACCTTCTACAAAGGAGTGACATGTATAAGAAGCATACTACTCTAATCAAGCTAGAGAAGATGACATAAGAGACTTGCGATTATATATTTGGCGGGAATCCTTTCCCACATTCAGAGATTCCCTCAGACCTCCTAATACACATGAAGAAAGAACTTTAATATTGGTAACCTTAATTTGCGCGTGTCTGGGAATAATTTGATTCTTTGTTTGGCATTTAAAATCACATGGTAATATTCCCCAAGGAAAAATGGACCAAATCATTTAGATGATATGGACACCTTAAACTGAATTTAGAAAAAAAATATCAAATTTTAAATTTCAAAACTTTACATCAAGCATCAAGAGACTTCTCTTTAGATGCAACTGAGTTTTCTTTAGCCAATGTAGGTGATAACATGGAAGTTTTCTTTAGCTAATGTGGTCAACAACATGGATGAAGCCAATTTTGTATGCATCATTGATAATGGTGTGATTCTCCAATCAATGAAAGAAATTGCATGGATGGAGGAGATTTTGGCTAGAAAATAATCATTAAGGTAAGGTTCTCGAACAACTTTTCAGAACAACCAAGTGAAATGATGTTTAGGGAGGCCTTGAAAACATGTTTCTATTGTCTTTAGCGGGCTCAGGGTGAGTACAAATTGTCCTTTGGTTTAGAGGGAATGAATAGAGACTTACTACAGAGATTCGTTCTTTCCATTCCCATTACACAAGCAGTAATTGCGCTGAGAGAAGCACTGTGTTCTATGATCCAGAAGGGGGAAGATAACCATTTACTTCATGTGTTTTCATGCAATCCTCCTAAAAGAGAGCCAAACTATACACACTAGCATAAATTCATCTTAACTTGGGATGTACCAAGTGCGAGTAGGTTCACATCTCAATCTTTTTTTCCCTCTCAATGCTTAATAGTTATGGGATTATGATGAATCTGTGCTAGTTTACATTTCATATGCTATGAAGTCCCATAAAGTAGTACCACTTCAAATCATATCCATCTTTTTTGTCTCACTCACAATAATTCAAACAAGAGTCTAGAATGTATATTAAATATTTAAAAAATGGCCATTATTATATTTCTTCCCCAAACCATGCTACGGAAAATGTCATAAACCATAAAATCTCAATACATGCCATAGGCTAGAAACGTCATCTCAGTAAAAGGTTAACTAGAACCCCTGAAATGAGCCCATTAAAAAGGAGATAAATTAAGATCCTTTAAGGCTCCATGAAAACACTGTTTGTTATTGTGCATCCCTTGGAAGCGAGGTATGATCCTTGATTGGCCAAGCATTGCACATCTAATCTACAACACTACCATGTTCAAATACTGCTGCTGCTCCCATCCGAGTGCCTAGCAGAATCAACGGAAATCCAAAACAAGTCAGCAATGATGCAAATGAGTTGCTCCATTAATAGTTAAAAGTGATCAAAACTAACGTCATAAAAGATCATCTGCATTGAGAATAATATGTAATTACCTATACACATAGATATAACTCCAAACCTGCAGTCCATTCCATGGTGTTTCATTTCATGTAATAAGGTTGCTACACAACAAGCCCCTACACACCATGATACCAAACATGAGATGAAAATCAATATCCGTAATAGATGCCCTTGTTCTATTAAACACACCTTTCCATATGAAGGTGAAAGGTCACTTTATCTCAGAAAGAATTGAATGGAATTAAGAGTCCTCGGTCAATTTGAAAGATTTCTCATATATCGAGCATGATTCTCTCATATGTAAAATTTCACCAATATTTGTCCCCTCTCAAAACAATGTCTATGAACAGAAATATAAGTGCAAAAGTTTCATAACACTTTCCAAATCATTACCGCTGCTTGATCTTGTTCTTGACATGAACCCCCCATAGCGCTCAGCCACATTTTTTGAGGTGATACCCATGGGAAAAAGACAGTCTTGTGCTTGTTTGAAAACTTCAACCTATTACATGGAACAACACAAAATCCATCAGTGTTGTTCATAAAAATCAAGAACTCACATGTATTCTTGTGGTAGGCATGTGTGTATATATATATATATCCATGCAGGTGTATATATATATATAATGACAATAGTAAGCTATGCAAAATACAAATATAGGAGGGCGTGCAAAGATGTGTGGCTGAAATCACTGAAAAAGTAAAACGCCTCAACATCATTAACTTTTATTGATTCCTACCCTTGGATTGACAGAGCCTTCCGATGCCATAGGATTTATAGTCATTCGCTCCAATCCTGCACAAATTCCTGAAGCAGATAGACTGAAATAAAAAACATATCTAAATATTACCTTTTCAAAGAGGAAATATCTTTGAAAATAAATCTAAATACAAACATGCTATGCTATTCCAATGGTAGAAATCACACAGTTACACACCGATGTCATAAAATCCAGCTTTAATTGTAGCTGCAACATCTGCAACTACTTGGAGACCTGGAGAGCATTATCTATTGATAGTTTTGACAGGTACAGTCTCACGAAAACTCACCTTCAATGAAAAAATTCATTTGACACATAAATTTGTAGCATGCGCACCTAGGAATCCAACATAGAAAGAGGCCATCCTTCACTCACTAGCACGTTGAGATACAGGTGCAAGAATAATACCCACAACAATATCACCAACTTCATTTGGATTAATTCTTGTCTTGTCAATCAATGCCTGCAGAAAGATAAAGAACATTCAAAGATGGGTATGCCCACTCATGGGTTATGAACAATAATGGTTATAAGGGAAATTTTCAAACTGCATAAAACCAACATCAATTAATATATCGCCATAATTACTTATCCATACCTTCAATACAGGAGCAAGCAAGTCATCAGAATGAGTGTCCTTAAATCCCCCATGCTTAGCCTTACATATAGTGGTACGATAAGCTTTGCAAAAGTAATGATCAACCATAGACAAACCAGATGGTAATTAGCTAATCAACTAGAATCGAAACAGTTTAAATAAATAAAGCCTATAGAATGCTATACTAGGATAACCAAATAGAACATTGAACCAGAACAACAAAGCATTCAAATTATTTTCTGAGAAACCGTGAATTAAGCCAAGAAAACTCCGTAGCTCTGTAATAGGCAGCACTGTCTCCACTAGCACACATTGAATCCTGGTCAAAATAAAACAACTTCTCACTAAAGATCCATGTGTAATGTTTTTCAGCCTACATGTAATATCCACTCAAAATAGTCTCAAGTCTCTCCTAAACACTTCTAAACCAAAGAAAACATTTCTAATGCAAAGAAAATTTGTTAAAAAACATTTTTTAACATAAATTTATGACAATACTAAATTAACAATGGACCAAAACAATATCACAATGAATCCACAGAGCAAGTTTGTTAAAAAAAATTAACATAAATTTATGACAATACTAAATGAACAATGGCCCAAAATAATATCACAATGAATCCAGTGGAGGGATAAATTAAGGATTATCTGACACAAAAATCCACTAACCCCTGCAAAACCTCAAGCATTCCTAATCCACCAACACATTCAAACATAGAGCATCGAATTTGATCTCAGTTGCAAATAAAATCAAACACAACCATATCACACAAAAAGGTATGACCAATTTTTCTTGACCTACAGACTCCACAAAACATCAATATTCATAAACGTTACCCCAACTGCCCAAACAAACTAAACCATACCCAATATATTTATAAAAAATAAAAAATATTTATAACTTTGAAGGTTATCTCAAGTGATCATGAGACAAGTGTGAGATGTCTCCCCCAACATAGGAAAGGTGCACAGGTTAGACTCTTTTCAATTCCCTCAAGGAAAGGTGCTTGGAACTTAAACACTGCCAGCTTTACGCTGGGTACATTCCTAGGAATGAGGGGAAGCCTAAGAGGTTCCCAAGGAGTTATATTCCAAGGGGATATATATATATATATATATCATCCTCAGAATGAGGGGAATCCTAAGATATTCCTGAGGATTTAACTTATCTTTCAGTGTTACAAATCCCCTTGATAAAACAAGAGATTCCTGAGGAGTTAACTTCCATTTTAGTGTTACAAATCCCCTTGATAAAATAAAAAACCATATGGTTTAGGGATGCAAAATAAGACTACAGATTTTTACCATTCATTCCTCTCCTTTTCACCTACTTTGTGGGAACCTTTTGAAGGGGTGATTTGGTAGTGCCCACCCTATTTCACTGAAACAGACTGACAGGGTCCATCGAACCAAACTCATAAATAATCATAACAACAAAACTAAAACATAATATGCTTATGCATAAGGGGCATGGTGAAATGAATATGCTTGATTTGAGGTTGACTGTTTTCCAAATTCAAGAAGAAATGGTTCTTGCTACTAATATAGTCCATAGAAGCACTTAGATTTCCTAAAATTTCCTTTTGATGAACAAGTTTGTCCTCAAATTTAGCCCAAAATTAGATCATTGTTGATTAGGGGGTGTTGGCTTGGGAAAGGAGCACAAGCAAGAAGTTCACGCGCAAGCAAAGAAGGTGCGCCACGCATGTGACAGAAAGAAAGGAAGGTCACGAAGGAAGCAAAGGACTAGCACAGGAAGAATGGATAGTTGCGCGACGAAGGAAAGGCGAGTGCATAAGCATGTAGGTGATAATGGCTGGAAAGCAACAGGTGCATATCATGGTTTTTTAAGGAGGCATAATATTGCAATAGCACACATATGAGGGAATATTTGTAATTCAGGATGATAGTGCCTCATGTCAAGTCGTAATCACCACAGTTGTAGCCTTAGGGGTGGCTGATGGTGATAGTTAACAGATTGCCTGTATGCATTCGACCGTACGTGGTCATGTAAAATAGTATAAATAGGAGGGATTCAATGGTAAAATGGTTGGTCTTAATTATGTTTAGTTTGGTTGTCATTATGTTTTAGGTTGGTTTTCCGGTAGTAAGAAGGTTGGATCCCCAGTTATTGTTGTGGTTGTTCATTAGTGATCCATGGTGAAGGACGCCATTTTGCTGTAATGTTGTAGAGATTAGAGAAAGAGAAGAATCAGGAAGGGTTTAGTAGCGATAGGAGGTTGTTGAGCTTCGAATCTGGCTGCTATGTGTGCAGACCGCTAAGAATAGGGGTAGGGTAGAAGAACAAACCAGACAGCATGAGAACCATAAGTCTGAGTTGTAAAGACACGTCATAAGATCACTCTGCATCCTGCAGACTGCAAGGTGCTATATCCTTTTCTCATTCTAGATGAAGAGCACCTTGGTGGTTTTTCCCAGAAGGGTTTCCATGTTATCTCTTGTGTTTGAATGGATGATTAATGCTGTGAATGTTTATGTGAACCAAAAAACCCCGACGCCAACTCAATAGCTACGATAGATGTTCGGTTACCCACATTCAACGGAAATGTAACAGAAGACCCAAAGCAGCATTGGTTCCTCTGCGAAGCTGTTTGGATGGTGCGTTTAATCCATAATGCATACATAAATAAATCGCAGATGATCATGACCTTGAGGGGTCGCGCTCTAGATTGGTTCATGAAGTTCTGCGCTGCACCAATCGGAACACTGCAGAATACCCTTGAAGAGATCCGAGCTGTCATGATCTCTAAGTTAGGAAACCTTAATTGGAATTGCAGTGTATAACCAAGATCAAGGAGATTAAGCAGGCTCCGACAGAAACCGCATGGGACTTTGATAAGTGATTGAAGACGTTGATGGCCAAATTAAGCTTCTGAATGTCCGATGTGCAGCATAAAGAGTGGTTTATTGCTACGCTGCTACTACACATCCAAGGGTCGTTAATGCAATAGAAGATTGAATCATAGACATAAGCACTAGAACTGAAAATGAAGTTAGAGGCATCGCTCATTGGTGATGGTGCCGCAGGGATGGTGTAGATCCAGTCACAGCTGGCCAATTTGACAATAAAACTTCAAGAAATCAAGAAAGGTAAAGAAGCACAAGAAGATTTATGGTGCATAAAGTGTAGGATGGATGGACACACTAAGGATAACTGTCCGACCTTCTTGAACTACGTCTCATCAGGTGCACCCAACCCATTAAATGGCCATGGGCTACTGTGGTGTTGCATTTTCCAGTCAAAAGGCCATCGTGACGAAGAATTTTTATATTTGCAAAAATTTGTAAGTACCCCTGCAAACCTATTATGTAAATTTCGTAAATCAGTAGAACATGATGAGAAAGATTGTAGATCATATCAACTCTTGAAGGAAAAGACTGTTGACACCTACTTAATGAAAAATGAAGGGTTCGCTCAGGATGAACAGGTGCAAGCCTCGTATCAGCCTGCGTAGTTCCAACCTAACCAGTATCAACCACAGTATGCGCTTTAGTAGCCATACGTGCAAAAAACCCCTATCAACCACACTACTAGTAGAACCAGTACCCACCACAGCAACCACACCTGCAGGGAAGTGGTGGCAGAAACTTCAGAGGAAGAGGTGGAGGCAAAGAATTTGGTAGAGGAAGAGGTAAAGTTATGTGCTATAACTATGGAAAACTGGGTCACTATGCTAGAGATTGTTTAGAGCTTGTGAAGACATGTTCATACTGTAAGGGGCAGGACCATAATGTTGAACAATGTCCTCAACTAATCGCAAAGTGGCAAGCAAGGACCATTGCAGGACCTACCCCTGCATAGAACCCAAACCCGAATCCAAATGTGAATGTTCAGTGATTGTGGCTGAACCATGAGACCTAAACATCACTGTCGCAACTTGAGGAGGTGCGACGGCTGGAGTAGATCAGGATAAACCGTATCCATAAGTGTGGCCAGTGGCGTAGAAAAAGGAGCCACTGATAGTCCAGAAACAGAAAGAAGTATTCCAAGATGTACAATCAAAATTCAAAAGCCCAGTAGTAGCGTCGACTTCTGCAGAAGTGAAGGACATGCCTGAACGGTTTCAACACATATTACAGAAGAAGGCTCCACCAAAGGTTAGTAAGTGAAGAACCTTTCTGTCAAGTTGTTTAAAGCTAATGCAAGATAAAGATGATATTGCAAAACTACAAGCAATGATAGAAGAAATTCTTGTAGAGTTGCAACCTGAGAAGAAAGTTAACTAAGTATAAAAAAAATGTAAAATTGGCCGCGAGTTGAGGATGAATGCACAGATAGGTGACTACAAAATGGATTATATCATCTTGGATCTGGGCTCAGATGTCAATATTTTGATGTGACAAGTGTGGGAAAGTATGGGCACGCCATGCTTGGACTGGTCTCCTATCCAATTGCAACTTGCCAATCAGGCGAAGGTCCTACCCATTGGCCGGTTGAGGAATCTACTTGTTGATGTCGAAGGATTGCGCACATTTGCGGACTTTGAAGTCATTAACATTGTTGATGACACGAACCCATACCCTACTCTGCTGGGATTAGATTGGGCCATAGAAAATCAGACCATCATAAATTTGAAGAAAAGGATTCTCTCATTCGAAGATGATGAAATGAGGGTAGTATCACCCATCGATCCGTTTGAGGGACAAAGATACATTGAGCCTATCTATAATGAGGGAGAGGGTGACTACCTCAACTAGATCTACAATGTCACAACTATGCAGGAATATTATACCAATCCAATAGCAGATGGAAACTTGAGCTGGAGATGCGCGAGTTCATGTACATATGACTCAGGTGAGGATTTAGAGGGTTGGAAAAATAGATTACACAAAGTCTCTATGAGAAGGTGTGTAAGAGTTACAAGGTATGTACGATAGGTGGAGAATGAGTCAAGGGAGATACCCACATATGAGGGTTTCATATACACATTGGAAATGACACCTAAAACCTTGTATACCTCTATGGAGTTGCGACAAGGAACCCAATATTGCGAGAGGTTCGCTAAGCAGTTTGCGCATACATTTGAATTTTCTAATGATCACCCTACAATTGAAGCTGTTCTTCAGATGCAAAAGGGGAATATAGTTGATGAGGTCCCTGTCCAAGAGGCTAATTCTCACCAATACAATGCAACCATTCAGTAGTGAAGTCTAACCAGAGACCCAGATGATGATCCGATTAATATCGATAGACCAAGATCAAAGGGCACATGAGAAGTAGAAGGAAGTATCATTTCAAGTGATCAGTTCCTCCAGCCCTTGAAAATCAAGGAAGTACATATCGGATCGCAAAAGAACCCAATGTTTGCCAATGTTCGAGATTATTGGGATGATGAAGCAGTTGCAAAGATTGCAGATTTACTGCATGAGTATCAGAACCTATTCTCTACCAACTTCTTAGAAATAAGGGGAATAGTGAGAGAATTAGGGGAGATGAAAATACCCCTGTGACTAGATGCTAAACCGAGTAAGCAACGACAAAAGGCATGGCATCAGTAACATATCAGGATTAATCCATCTAAAGAAGGAGGAATTGTCTTACGGTATGACCACAAATTGTTCAAGCACTCAGGTAAGCTGAAGACACATTGGCTAGGGCCATATAGGATCACGTACATCACTGATGCGAGTGCAGTAAAACTCTAGAAGTTAGATGGTACCTATGTCACGGGTATGGTGAAAAAAAATATTTAGAGGCCAGAAGACATAACCTACTTTGTCATAGGATTGCGACAGAACCAACATAAAAGAACAAGAGATAAGCACAAGCAAAGAAATGTGCAAGAATCAAGTCACCACGCGAACTCAAGCAAGGAAAAGGAAGCACAGAAAAGGCGAGTGAAGCAAAAATCCATTAGCATGCGGGACAAAGAAAAAAGTGGCAAAAGGATGCAAAAAGAGGGAATGACATGCTGGCCAACATTAAACTACGAATCTCTGACAAATATTCTAGCAGCTGTGACAGCTAAGTGACATTAATTTGACACAGTACAAGGAACAGGGTGGTGTACTATTTTCTCCCATCACCTGTCCTTGGAATAACTGCCATAACTAGCCTGACAGGTACATCCCATAAAGCGAGTTACAGAAGTTAATGAAGAAAGTGTCGACATAAGCAACCTGGGAAATTGATTAGACCTCGACCTCCTGTCAAATGATGATTGCAGGACGCAGAGGGCCATATAAATATTTGGCCTCCCCATCAATCATTTTGTTATGCACAGTGAGACCTGAGAAAACCAGAGCCATGTGATTACATAGCTAAACCCTGCCATCCTTGTTCAATTACGCTGGCGTCCATGGTAATTAACATTTCCAGTGACATTGAGGCATTGAACGCCATTGTTATCTATGGTTGCCCCATTGACGAGGAACAAGAAATATAGTCACCTAAGGTATAGCAACCACAACAGAAACCAGAGATTGACCCCATGGGAAGAACACATAAGCAACAAGTAGGTGTAGCACCTAACAGAGAGCTGAGGCAACCTGATGAGATGCAACCAGGAGAGGCGTCTGGAACACCACCACCACAGTACATAAAAAGAAAGCATTAGAGGAAATTTGAGGTCTAAAATGGGCCTCCTAAGAAAAATAATAAAATGATAGTGAAAATAATAAAATAATATTTATTAATTTTGGAGGAAGAAAGAAAAAAACTATTATTTTGTTCGTATTTTCAACATATATTTATGTGTTTTAACTCAAATTTCAATCAGGAGGGCTCATTGGATGCGGAATTAAATTCTGCATCCAACGAGTACCCACACTACATACTTTTGATAGACGACGCTACCCAAAAAACATGAAATACCTGAAAAAATGTGATGATGACATCATCATCACGTTTTTCAGGTATTTGTTGTTTTAGGGAAGAAGTGTTCACCAAATATGCAGTGTGGGTACTCGTTGGGTGCAAAATTTTAATCTGCATCCAACGATCCCTCCCAATCGAAATTTGAGTAAAAACACATGGAGATATGTTGAAAATATGAACAAAATAATAGTTTTTTTTTATGAAAAATATGTCAAGTCAATCATTATGGTTGACTCATTTTATTGAAATTCTATTGGTTCTTGAATTTCAACTCAGAATAAATTATTGTTGGCTCGTTTTCTTATAAGGCCCATTTTAGACCCCAAGTTTCCTCTAATGGCTCTGACCGCTCTGGAGGAGTGAGGAAAGGCACCTATTGGCAAGCAAGCAAAAGATGTCATGGAAGAAGGCTTGCTTCCACAAAGAGAGCCAGAGGAAGAGCGAGTTGATCTGAATTTCCCACATTACATTCTGCTAAGGAGAACTGATGTAGAGGAGACGACTCTCCTAAAGAAGGTGGTGACTACCTTGGTAGCGCCGTGAATTCCTATCGACGTTCCTTGCTAAAGGATATCCTGCCTGAGTTGGATAGGTTGAAGTTCTAGGACTTTGACACTCGACAAGAGGAAGGACTACAAATAACAGACTATATGGTTGCAAACCATTCCACTACAAGTGATGCCTAGGTGCTGAGTCCAATGGACTGGGTCGAGGGACTTGCCGCATAGGTCTGACCAACATGTTGTTCATGCGTCACTTTGGCGATAGCATACAAGTCAATACGTACGTCAAGCAGTTACTAGTATGCTTCCACGAAGGATGCCTATGGCTGGATCAGCCATATCCGGTCGATGCCGAGTTAATTTCAAGGATCACTGGCCTCCCAAACGAAGGCGATGATCCTGCACCATACTTGGCCAAGAAATACATTAACCCTATCAAGAGAAAGCATATCCTTCACCGAGTGGGCCGGGGCTTCTTGATTGGGCCCATCTAGGACAAAAGTGTGCGCATCACTGTAAAGATCCTATCTTGTAAGATGCTCCACAAGATGATACCCAATCAATGTTCTGCAGTGGTGGTGGAACTAGCAGATTTATGTGCGCTAGGAGGAGTATTCAATTGGTCATGGTACCTACTGAACGAACTCATAGATGATGAAATGCAGGCCCAACAAAAGGACACTTACAAATTCCACTATTCTTGGCTGCTGATCTTGATTTCGTTCACTGTGTGGGGTAACCAATCAGACTACATCCAGATGGATGTCCCACTACCTTGCTTTGGTGCAAGGTATCAGAATCTGTGGGAATACAAGGTGGACATAAATCGATAGAAATATAACAACATTGCATTCTTTGTGCATGCAAAGGTGCTGCGTGATGTTGTCCGACAGTCCCACGGAATCTGTGCTGCGACAGTACACAGGTACGCCACATTCATCAAGTTTTAAGATGACGCACACAATATAAATCTGTTGCCAACAAAGGACCCATTCAACCAGGTGCACCATGTGGACTTCATGGTGACAAATGAGGATATAGATGCAATTATTAATCTTTGGCCAGAGGAATGGTACGACCCACTAGTAGAGCTGCTACCTGAAGAGCAGAATGCAGAGGAACCATCGCTTCACTAAGTTATTGGAGAAGAGCATGAAGACAACGACAACTAAGATGATCCATCGTAGGAACACAATAATGATGATGATAATATTGATGAGTCAGACCATCATACATCAGAGCACCCTCCAAGTTAAGATCATGCACAGACACAGACGCACACGCAACAAGAAGAGGGCCACTCATCCCGCAAGAAGCAGAAAGCTGACAGAACAACGAACACGAACACATTGACTGAAGATGATCTACAAGAACTTGCCGATGCTATTGCTAAGGTCGTGTAAGATAACCTTGCTAGTCTGAGGACGCAACAAGTAAACATTTCTACCCAAGTCGAGGGGTATCTCAATAAGTTGAGAGAGGCCATCCAGGATGTCAAAGCCACAGTGGAGGCCGAGACATATGGTGTTGATCATAGTGTTCCACTAATTACACTAGCGTTAGTACCGCTAATCAAAGTGGTGATTCAGAGGCAAGCACTAGAGATAGACGTAGAGACAAGCATAGGTCCTGATGACAACATTGTGCAAATAGACTTCTCCAAGCTAGTGTTGGAGGAAGTCTATAACATTCAGTAGGAGGCTGCGTCCAAAATTTGGCTAAGGGAAAATGTTGTTGCTTACCAGGCTACAAAGCACCAACAAAAGGCAAAGCTATGTAAGGCCCTATTGAAGGAGAAAGAGAAAGAACTGTAGGGGTGCATCACCCTTCTTGCCGAAAAAGAACATGAAATACTAGTGCATGAACAAATCCGCGTCGCATTAGTAGACTCCATCAAGAATACCATTGCAACATTCACACAAGAAGGAGGGCAAGAAGATGAATAATCCCTGGCTAAAGTGACCAAGATCGCAAATATCATGTAGGATCTTTGGCAGCAAGTGGAGGAGTTGCAAGCCAGGTAGATGCCAAGCACACCCCCGGAGGTGCTTGAGGAAAGAAGAAGAGAAGCGTCTAAAGCTGCTGAGAAAATTAGAGAAGGCGAAGCACTCTGCACAAAGGCTGCAGATGTTGTCGCTACCATTTGGGGAGCACTACTCGAAGATGAAATAGCTGAGAAAATCAGTAAGAGTGCCCACGAGGTAGATGATAAAATCAGTGTTGGAAAGGCAGAAATGAGGAAGTTGCCCCTCCAACAAAAGGTTGTAAAAAATGCAGAGATCAAGAGACTGCAGCAAGAAGTGCAGAACCTTAGCGAATGAGAAAAAGGCTAGGGAAGATGAGGTTGAGACACATCAGTTGCCAACCGAGTGGCTCACAGACATTATTCAACCTGTGCAGCAAAAACTTCAAGGCATAGTACAATCAACTGAGGAAGAATCGTTGGAACATGTCCATTCTGACCATGTTGAGCAGTTGGCTGCACAAGTAGAGGAAGTTGCAGAGGAAGTCGCTAAGGTTCAACATATGGTGAAGACATTCTAGGACAAGGTTCGTCCTACTGCGCAGCTTGATCCAGCGCCATAAACTTAAAATTGTGCAAGGAAATAAGGTCAAGGCGCGCAACAAAAGCAAAAGCAGAAAACAAAAATTGAAGGGAGGAAAGCAACAAGGGAGGCATCCCCAGCGCAACGTGCACGGAAAGACAAAGTTGAGCGGAAAGACAAAGTTGCGCAGAAATAATGGTGTGCTATAAAACCGCCAACAAACCAGCTAAGAGAAAAATGGTGGGAGGTCCCAGATATTTGGTAGACACCGACAGACCGTTAAATGCATGAGGATTCAACAAATATTTGGCGCTCGCAACAAGGAATCACCCTAGGTGGATCAAGTGTGGGAAACTCTATGACAGTGACCAGCCATTACGTCAATAGTCGATAATGGCTGTCAGTACGAGATAATGATGACACCGTTAATCATAGCAAATATGAGAGGCATATCTGGTACACCAGACAAATGTCTTGTCCTAATGATGCACCTGGATAAGCCTACATGGCATGTGACCCGATGCTCCTATTATAAAATAAGGGCGTTCCTAGAGGAAACATCTCTTGGTTGTGCTACTTGAGCACTAGTTGCATATGGGTTGGGGTGTGTCATGGTGAGCAGCCTTGTGGGATAAAGAAGTTGCTGTAGCCTTCAGTGTGTGGGGTATCTCTGAAGATCAGAATAAGAAAGATGTTAACAGTCTACAAGTTATTTCGACCCAGCTAGAAGTATTTGGCGAAGTCATCCTTGGATATTTCTTTTTTAATTGGTTAGTAGCCCTGGCTATGGAACCCGAAAGGAATCTGGTAGGGACCCAAGTCCTTGCCTCATTTGACAAAGTTTGTAGGGTTGGAAAGCAAGCCCAATTTTCGGCAGTCCAGGTGATGCCTCCATGTGTCGAGGGACCAGGGAAGGGCCACATGGCCAGATATGGCTTGTAAACCATGATGCTGAGGTGAAATTCGTCAAAGTTTGGAAAATCATTCGCCTCTACCACCCTTGCATGAGAGTATTTTTTGGTTTTCAATATGGACAATGCTGCATTCTTCAAAGTTCATATCTATGGAAAAGAGGGTGGTGAAGAACAAGATGAAGAAAAGGATGAAATCAAGGAAGAACAGTAAGAAGACAAGCTGCAGCAAGCACATGAAAAACCCCAGGAGTCTGAGAATGATAATAAGAATTGGATTGCTGTGTCAGAATGGGATGCTAACAACCCTGGTGAAATTCAAAAGTGGAACTCACCGTTAAGAGTCTTCAGATGATGACGATGAAGAAATTGTATAATTTTTGCAATCTAAAAATTATTCTAAGTATGGGAATAAGTTGCAGTGCAGGAAACACCGCAAAAAAAAAACATAAGGAACAAAATGCGCAAGGAAGAAAGCAGGCGAAGGTGCGCAAGATTTTTTCTTTTTTGCAGAGGCTGATGCGTAGATTGTGCCTCCTCATATGTCCATTGTTTCATGGCTCGGGATGAGCCACATGTGAGTGTTGGGGTCCTGCTAGCCTAGGAAAGGAGCACAAGGAAGAAGTTCATGTGTAAGCAAAAAAGGTGCACCGCGCGCGCAACATAAATAAAGGAAGGTCATGAAGGAAGCAAAGGACCAACACAGGAAGAATGGAGAGGTGCATGATGAAGGAAAGGTGAGCGCATAAGCGTGTAGGTGATAACGTTCAGAAAGCAACAGGTTCAGATCATGGCCGTTTAAGGTGGCATAAGCCTGCAGCAGCACATGTATGAGGGAATATTTTTAAGTCTGGTCGATAGTGCCTCGTGTCAAGTCGTACTCACCACAGCTATAGCTTGAGGGGTGGATGATGGTGACAGTTAACAGATTGCATGTATGTAGTTGAACCTGCGTGGTCATATAAAATAGTATAAATAGGAGGGATTCAATGGTAAAAGGGTTGGTCTTAATTACGTTTAGGTTGGTTGTAATTATGTTTCAGGTTGGTTTGCTGGTAGTAAGAAGGTTGGCTCCCCAGTTATTGTTGTGGCTATTCATTGGTGATCCATGGTGAAGGACGCCATTTTGCTGTAATGTTGTAGATATTAGAGGAAGAGAAGACTCAAAAAAGGTCTGGTAGCTATAGG
The DNA here is from genome assembly GCA_001517045.1 of Pseudotsuga menziesii. Lineage (NCBI taxonomy): Eukaryota > Viridiplantae > Streptophyta > Pinopsida > Pinales > Pinaceae > Pseudotsuga > Pseudotsuga menziesii. Next base: position 2,880 of record LPNX010269511.1, on the reverse strand, counting down.
AGGCTGTTGAGATGTAGATCTGGCTGATGTGTGCACAGACCTCTAGGAATAGGGGTAGGGTCGAAGAACAAACCAAAGAGAATGAGAACCATAATTCTGAGTTGTAAAGACATGTCATAAGATCAGTCTGCATCTTGTATACTGCAAGGTGCTATGTCCTTTTCTCATTCCAGATGAAGAGCACCTTGGTGGTTTTTCCCAGATGGGTTTCAATGTTATCTCTTGTGTTTGAATGGATGATTAATGTTGTGAATGTTTATGTAAATGATTGTTATTTTCTTTCTAATAATGCTGAAATATTGATTAAATTCCTGATGTTATACTGTAATCAGTAGATGAATGTTTTGGAAGGCGTCGTTAAAATATATGTACATATTGTCCTGTGTGTTTATGTCTTAGTATGAGTCAGCTGTGTCGCACCAGTTGCGCCAGCTATAAGGTTGAGAACAAGGACAAGTTGCGCACGATGACATATAGTTGTTCTTAGTTGCGTAAGGCTGACTTCTCTGTCCAGCCATCTTGTTGCCTTTGTTGAGCACCTTGGCTATGCGCCAAGGGACTATAATCCCTTGACAATCATGGAAACATGGTTCTGACGGTTTCCCATCGAAGAGATATCTTGGGTGAGACTATTCCTGCTTTGCAGGTGTTGTCGACAGGGCTTGCTCTGTCGGGACGGTATCTTGGGTATTTGTTGGGTTGACAGGTTGCGCAGAACCTAGGTCGCGTGAGTTAGGAAAAGTGGCCAACAAGGGGTCAAATAGGGTTGAGAATTGCTTTTAGGGCCTAGTATGTGCCCAATAACATGGATTTATTTCTCAAATATTGATTGTTTACTACTGATACTCATTCTCAGAAGTGCCCAGGTCTAAGTTTTATCTAGTTTACCATATTGTCAAAATTGTACCCAGAACACACTAAAACTTGGATTTGGTTGATTTATGGTTTTTTGAAGGCTGGGACATTTTTTTCTATTGTTGTTTGAGGCTAAAAAATACCAAAACTGACTAGAAATATCCCAGGTCAATTAATTAGGTTGTTAGAAGGATCGACATATCTCAAGGTCATCAAGGAATGTGCCCAGGACTCATTTTGATTGTTGTATGAGGATTAGACAAGACACCATGCCCATGCTTTCTTTAACCATTCCAAACTATGTCAAACTCCATTATATTGTCCAAGAAAAATGGCCCTTCCTTTCAACCCATCTAACTCATATATATTACCATCAACTAGTAAACAACATATGAAATGGTATACACCATCCACTTTCTATTCATCAAAGACAAAAGGATATGGTCTAGAAAAATTGTTGTGAGCAACATGAATGGCTTCACTATTGTTGATAGAAATCCTTTCATATTTGAGAATTCAGGGCCAATTACATCATGTACTAATATTCCTTTACATATATATAAATACTGTAATAATTCATATAAAAGCCTCATAATTGAGACCTTGACAAAAACCTTGACCAAATATCTGAGCTTAATACATCCACAAAAATTGTCTATTTCTCAAAAAATGACTGTAAATGGAAGTACTTTGCTAATTATTTTAAACATATTCTGACTACACTGTAATGATTGATTAAATGTTTCTCATAACCCATCTATAAGAACATTTTTTTTCTTCTAAGAAACCCTAGTTAGTATACCACTTGGATTCACTTGTCCATGATATCAGATATAGATTTCCCAACTTGAAGAATTTACAAATGATTTTTGAAATCTCAGAACATTAGTTGTCTACATTTAAAACTAAATTAAAGGTGTACCAATTTTTCAATTCCGCAACAATTTTACTGAGAAATTGCAAGCAAACAACAGAAACAAGCAAACATATCAGAAGAAACTATATTAGGGGAAACCCAATATGGAAAAAACCTTGCATGGAAGTGCATTGTGCCATAAGCTAGCACAAGGAAAACTACAGAGATGTACTTTTCAGTGGAAAAGATGGACTGGACAGTATGGAAGACAAATTATTCTTCCTACTTCCTACATGGATCCGCAACAAGCCTCTACTCTGAAGAAAAAAATAAGGCCTCTAAGCTGTTTATTTTCTCCACCAACCAACAGAGCTGCAAGTTTTGTTCTCATGTAGATACATAGAACCAACTAAATTAAAGAGATTATGAAATTCCAACATTAACATTTTGAATCCCAACAGTCACATCTTGAGCTGGTTTGGTGGCACCAGATACATAGAACCGACTAAATTAAAGAGAATTGATCCTTTATCGATGAATACCTAAGTCATCTGTGATGCATATTATAGTAAATCAATCATCATCCAATTAAAGCAGTGTGCTTGGTAGCATATACCAAACATATTGAAAAACACTCTATCTTCTGTAATGGTAGTAAGAAGAAGAGGACCCAATCAACAAATGTTAGCACATATTATGATGATAACAAGACATGTTTATAGAAGATTTCAACAATAAAGTTAACTAAGACAAAGAATAAGCAGAACTTACAATCGAATTATACATGATTGCCACACGTCCTAACACATCTACTGTTGGAATTATCATTTCCTGTGTAAGTATATATTAAACCCACTCACAACTTAAAATAAAATATTTAATCATTTTTTGATTAATTATTCACCCACTAGCTTAATTAGTTGGCATCCACTTGCACCTTAAAGTCAATACATGCCATCTATATCCTAGGAATGATTTATTTCCAATTCTGGGTTGATCTTGACCACCTTTTGACCATCCATAATTAGTATGCAGGACTTTACAACAGATTCTTCTTTATTTTGCTTTTTTCTGCTTTTCCTGCTTTTCTATGGATAAGATAAAAGCTAGTCAACTAGGAAACTGGGAGCTTTTGTTTCCAACCCATCCTCCTTTAGTTTTTCTCCATT